>CABFOQ010042019.1:0-16449 GCA_900660455.1 Gephyroberyx darwinii
ATTTTTCAAATAAAAGTAGGTCACTGGGACAACAATGTATGTCTGGTCATGTGTCAGGTGTGTGTGTGTGTGTGTGTGTGTGTGTCAGTGTGTGTGTGTGTCAGTGTCTGTGTGCGCGTTTGTGTGCGTGTGCGTGTGTGTGTGTGTGTGTGTGTGTGTAAGGAATCAGCTATGTTATGCAATGCTCAACCACCCTTGGGTACCACTGCCATGTGTACATGTGTCAGTGTACTAGAGGACGTGGGCTGTGTGTGTGTGTGTGTTTGTTCACACATGTCTAAATGTGTCAGGGTGCAGAATTCATGTTCCACTGGCGAAACACTCTGCATATCTTGGATAGCGATACCCTTTTGACATGCCAGCCATGTGCCAATCCATCAAAGGCCTGTTAAATTTGTCACTCAGTTCCTCTTGTAACTTAAATATCCAAAGCGTTTCCTCATCCCTCACAACTGCTAGGTCAAAATTCATGTGGTGCACCTCTACTTTAGTGTAATTAATTTTCAGAATACCCCAACTAGGACTGATACTCTCAAACATCTATCCTTTAACATCTAAGTCATTGTGAATGATACAAGAATATATTATTTCAGCTGCAAATGTACTTGACCATATATATTATATACTATCTATTATATATTATCTTATATCTATCATATATACTATATACTATTATAAATTATATGTAAGGGATGATGTCTGCTTCCCGTCTGAGTCTTGATTCAGCCTGTTGGGGCTTATTTTGCAATATTGACCAGGTCTCTGTACATTATCCCGCGTATTAAACGGTTACTACCCGTTCAATACAAAATGTTGCTTTAAAAATGATTTTATTTCAAACTAAAGTAAATTACAAGCTCTCGTCAAAAAAAATATTTTAGCAGGGCTGCAACCACAGTAATGTCTGTAGCTAGCATCCATGGCTACAATGTAGCAGAAAGGTAGCCATAGAAACATCTGTAGCTAGCATCCATGGCTACACTGTAGCAAAACTGTAACCACAGCAATATAAACAAATGTGGTCATAGTGCCATTCAGTCTCTGACCAGCAAGGAAAAGTTTCTTGGTCTCTGAATAATTAATCATAATAATATTGGAAAAGTCTTCCATGAGTCGTGAGGTTGGTCATGTGTTTGAAGTAGCCAAGGAGTAATGTCTTTTGGCACAATTCTTCCCTAGTTAATTTGATTAGAAATCAACAAAAATGACTGTGAAGTATGATTAGATGTGAAACAGCAGTGTGTTCATTAGCCAATCAGAATGGAGCATTAAATGTAATAAAATAACAATAAAATATATTTGTAATATTGCACATCAGTTTTTTTAACACATTTATATCACATTAACAAACCCAAATAACAGCTTCACAGCAGCTACATGGCACATTCATGAACACTGATTCAATTCTCATGCAGAGTGTCCCGTGTAGCTGATATTGCTCTGATGCAGGTGTTATGAATGTGCTATTAACCGGAGCTCATGTGAAATGTTTCCAACTTGGGTGCCATTTGTGCACAAATGATTTAATGGCTCACTATGAAGATAATGGGTTACCACATATTCCTAAGTGCATGGATTCAAACCTAGTAAAGATCTTATTTTGCATGTAAGGGGAGCAGGGTGGCTAAATTTCCCCATGGGGATCAAAAATATGTCACATTATCACTGTGGCTGTGAGCAGCTGGATAAAACTTTCATGTTGGCATGTATGGTATTCACACTATTTCTCTCTCAAGTTTGAGCATTACATAAAATACAGTTTATATAACTGCTACATTTCATCAGAAATAATGCAAGGCAGGCATTTTTCATTTTATGAGCCAACATGATCAGTCATCCACCAACAGCCTAATAGACAAACAATATGTTGAGGCAGTGGTCAGTGAGGTAACCCTTGGGCTTCATGGTAGCTATTAAGTGGATTAACCCCTTTAGATTAGTCTCAGCCAATTCTTCCATCTGTCTACTGTTACACCACAGACCCACTGTACTACATGTACACAGACCCAACAAAGCCGCAGGCAGGCACACACACACACAAACCTATGCATGCATGCAAACACAGACACACACACAAATACTTGTGATGAACAGGACAGTACTGAATGAGGATGGCACACCATCCAGGAAAACAGAACAGAAGAGGCTTTAGAATGATGGTGACATTTGAGCATGTGAGCAAGTCTCCCCCTGACCTATATGGGCACGTGACTGGACAGGCACACAGTAAATTAATTCTCACTCACATGTTTACATTGTACTGTAGACACGCTTACACAATGCCCAGAATGCATGCACTCACGCACACACACACACTCGCATGCACACACTAATCTGTGATTAGACGTTGAATATTATTTATGGTTGAGTGATCAGGAGACATGCAACTCACAGTATTGACACAACAAGGTGGAGTTAGCCACGCGTGACTTTGGACACAGCTGTCTGTATGGATGGATGTAGACCACCAGATCACAAAGATTCAAATGTGTGTGTATGTGTGTTGCAGTGGAAATTTGTGAGTATATTTGCCACTGTTTAGCATGTGAGTCTGTGTGTCACTGAAATAGTGAAAAAATCCTAATAATTCTATTAGAACACTATTGCTTATATATCTGGAAGGCTAAATGTTGTCCTTCACCACCCAGCAAATATTTCTAAGACCATTAGTTGACTCATGGATGTTTTGAAAGATTGGCCCACACAGGTTTTAGACCAAAAGTCATTTTACCAACATTGTTTTGATAGAAATTCAGGGCTATAAGTCTAACCATTAATGAGATGATTTTGTGTTGTAGCTCTTGCTTATACCATAAAAACATTTCAATGAACTCAAACCATTCAACAGGGCAAGTCTTCTATGTCTCACTTCCAAATTGGGTTGAACTGAGGCTAATTTATGTTCAGTTATAACATGGTGGTCTAGATGGTAGTCAGCCAGAAGGTTGCTTGGTATGTAGAGGAAGTTCAGTTCAGGAAACTGTCCTCATCTAACTCTGCACACAATGTAAGTCATTAGGTCTCAATCAGCCATGACGCCCTGGAGCAGGACAGGACAACCACAAAACAAACCACAAACACAGAAGACAGAACATTAAAGGACCTGTTTATCACCGTCTCTTTAGCAGCACACACGTTAACAATCACATGTGATATAATGTGAAAACACACACACACACACACACACACACACAGATGCCTTCTGTGTGTAATCTAAATGGTAAAATAAGGTAAAATAAGGGTAAGGGGAGCAACATCCTGACCTCACCGGCCACTTTAATAGGTAGACCTATCTAGTACCGGTAGGACTCCCTGTTTACAACACCACAAGAACTGTTATTTGAGCATTTGTGGCCTTTCTGTTAGCTCGAACAGGTCTGCCCATTCTCCTCTGATATCTCTTATTAACAGTGTTTTATGTTTATCCACCGTTCTCTGTAAACTCCAGAGACTGTAATGGTGAAAATCCCAGGAGGGCAGCTGTTTCTAAGATGCTCTAATGTTTGGTCAAACAAAAAACTAAACCACTTCACCATGTCTGCATGCTTTATATATTGAGTTGCTGCCACATGATTCACTGTTTGGAGGAGCAGGTTATGTGCGTTAACGTGTAGGAGTACCTAATAAAGTGGCAGTTGAGTGTATGTGCAAATGTATACAAACCATTACTTAACACCAGACATAAACACAGTCTATATATATATAGTATATGTTGTATGTAATACTTTAAAGCCATAGTAAAGGGAGAGAGTAGAGTGAAAAGAAACAGGATAAACCCCTGAACCAAGTACACACACAAAAATATATACACATATGCAGGCATACACACACAGAAATATACACTCACATGCATACACCACAGAGAGAAAGGAAACGTGTGGGAGGTGGACTGGAGAAGTCGGGTCATGGAAATATGGAAATATTGAGCTCTGACAAAGGACACTGGCCACAGAGGAAAGGTCACAGACAGGTCACGACCTCCCAGGCTCTTGGATGGACTGGCCCCACCGGTTGGATCCTGATTGTGTGTGTGTGTGTTTGTGTGTGATAGTCTGAGAAGGTTGCTGGCTTCATGGCGATCCCTGTTGCTAGGACACACACATCTGTCACTTTGAACCGTGTTTCTTCTTTACCACCCATCCGTCGCTCCTCACTCTCCTTTTGCCGCGTTTCTGCAGACTTTCTCACAGCATTTGGCTGTGATCACGACACATGCTTATTTTATATTCTATTCCAGTGCTAATCCTATTACTTTTGCTGCTGCAACTAATTTCCTGAAGGAGATCAATAAAGTTTCATCTTATTTTATTATAGTGAAAACATAGGCCACTGAAATGACTCCAAAATTGATTGTTTGATTGATTTATTAATTGCCTGTGAATGGAACAAGGATGGCCATAGCACGCTCATAGCAACACCAGGCTCAGATTGAAGGACATTTTCTTGTGGCTTGGAAAAAGGTCTCTCCAGTGGGATTAGCTCTGGTTCTGTTGGATTTAACATCTTGCCCTTCACAAAAATCACCTCATCTCATAAAGGCATAAATAAATGAATAAATAAATGTCCCTTTATATATATTTTGCAAATGTGTTTAGAGTTAGTTACTGTTTTACCCCTGATAACTAAACTCACGTAGCATCAGTGGTTGAAATAAACATCAAGAGTTTGCGTCTGGCGACATCTAGTGGTCGGCAACAACCATGACACTTATCCACAGAACATTTCAGCCAATCAAATGGTTTAATTTCTGGCCAACCTGCAAAGCCACAGATCATAATTTTTTTTAAAGTATGATCATAAACATAAACCTAACTTTAATGTTAACCTTTATGCTGAAACAAACACCTCCAGGTAACATTGATCATTGTGGGTGAGGTTGACAAAGTTGTTTAACTGTTATTTGGTTTTGCCATTTTCAAAGGCCAATCAGGAATTAATGATTTCACCAGTATAAAGAGATTTAATCACAATGTGGGCACAGTGATGAGTAAATTGGCTTTAATAGAAATTTAATAATAACAAATAAGTGACAATGAACCGCAAGTGCTTAGATTAAGCATTGAAAATAAAGCATCTCTTGAAATATAATATTAGCACATGCACATGTAGGCTCACAGTACAACACACAATTTTGACTCGCATTTCAAATGCAAGTGAAGAGTGAGTGAAGGAGAGAATGAAAGAGAGAGAGCCTACCAACAATACAATAAACAAGACAAAACATGCTTGGAGCAGAAGTCCGTTTGTGGACACTCATCATTCACATCTCATGGCTGCCAATCCTGTCTTGTTACCAACCTCTTGAACATCAAATCAGCATTACAGCTGCACAGTGATGCAAAGTCCAACCCAAAACTCAAGAGCATCTTCACCAGTGCTTTTTCATTTCTTTTAAAGAAAACCACTTTAAAATGACCACTATGGGTACACGTACATTGTCAAAGGATTGAGAGGACATAAAATTTGACTTGGATCTGCTTGAAGAGACCATCTCACCAATGATCATATTCCATCAATGCTTTTTCAAAGACACAAATTCCACTTTTTGATAATCCCTGAGAGCTGCCTTGCTTGTTTTGGGTAACGTCACATCACTGAGATGATCTTTAACCTCAATTTAAATTCACATTCTGTGATTCTTCATATTCACATACAGGAGTCTTTCTCTGGACTGATCTAGTTCACACATAACAAGTATGCATCACCTACAGGCAGCGTGAACTATACTCCACTCATTGAAGGTCTGTTCCTTTACTTAAATACATCCCTGACCTAAACATATCCTTTACAGTTAGTGAGGAAACTGCAATAGTGACCCACCCCATATCTAGGGGCCATTCTTCTATTTAAATCCCTACACACACACATGCACACACACACACAAGATTTCCTTCATTTAACAAGAGTAGACAGAGAAGTCGGCACTTCATTTAAAATGACAAAACAAAACAAAAACCCCATTGACTTGAGTACATAGTACAAGGGTTATAGTACAAAAGGAACTAAAGGACATGGAGAGTCGAACACCAATATAAGCGTCAGAGGAAGATGGTTGTTCCCTGGGGTGAATCCTTCAACCTGCCCCCCAAAACACCATACACAGAAATATAAACTAACACTGAAAGCTGAACAGTGAAATGCAATGAACAATTAAAGATGCTAAAATTATAATCCATTAAATTACTTAAAAAAAAATGCCATAACCAGAAGATTACTTCATACTTAATTAATCTATCTGTTATTACTATTGCCATTCTAGCAGTGTTAATAGCCCTCCTGCCAAACACAATCTCCACTTGAGGAAAAACAGCCCTGGGTCCAAACAGTATTTGAAATACTAATAATCGGCAGTATTTGCAGATTTGGGATCATTCCATTGCTTTCCAATGTGTTAAGCAAGAGCTGTTCTTGATTTCACATTTGACTCAGATCTGCTTGGGAATGCTGTCTCGCCAATTAACACAATTACACATATATATTATATTATATTTTATATATTTGTCCTGCATGGTATTAAAGACAGTGGATCTAGTTGCACCTCTAAAGCTATACAAGCTAAAGGAAAGATGAAGAGAGAAACCTCTAGGGATCCTCTAGCTAGGGTCCCACACAGCAAGCAGACCTTATTCTGTCATGTCCGTTCTCTAGCCACACAGCCAGATTAATGTGCTCCACTGGAGTTCTGGCCAGCACAAACATCTTCTCAGACCAGTATTAAGATGGCCGGTCCTTAACCATTGTATTTAGTCACAGTGATTGCCGTAGCGTTTTAAGTCAGGTTTGGAGGACTTGTGTTCAAAAATCCACAATATAATGAAACATAACAGATGAATGGCAAGAGATTGCTGCAGTGGTGTACAGTACTACAAGTGTATACATCGATAGTCTTCAAATATCACAGCTTATTTGCTTATGTTGGCACAGAAGAAAGGTCATGGGTATAATGTGGCTCATTATCCAATGAAGTTGATGACTGGGATAAATAAAGAACAATGTGAAAATATAAAATTAACTTTTCCTTCTCGTAGTTCCCCATTTCTTTCTGTTTCGTCTTGGTGTCCCTCTTCTGTATACTTGCACATTTCCCCATTATGTTGTTGTCTTGCATAAGTCTTCCAATTGTTCACAACTCTTCCTTTAAGACATATTTCTTGGCTTAGCATCTTTCAGTGCAGACCTTAAGTATTCCAAGTGTATGTGTTCCCAGTGAAAACTACCACCTCTTGGTGAAAATGCCTCAAGTTACTTTTCAGTCCAAACTTTCAGGTTACTTGGGAATCTCTATGGTAGAACCACTCACATCTGTTGCAGAGTGATCTCATGGCAGTGAGTAGATATACACCCATAGACCTACTAGTGGCCTATTGTTCCAGGTGATTAGTTTCCCTGTACCTCCTCCTCCTCCTTCTTCTATATGTAATCCTCCCATTCATCCAGGACCAGTACTATTCACTTGGCAATGCGGTTCTTGGGCTGAGCCCCAGGGCTGGAAGAGGAGCCAAGATGTCTTCCATGGCTCTTCCAGCGTTGGCGCAGGACAAAGTCGTAATTGGCCGAGGTGCACATGGCATAGAATACGTTGGCTTTGTCGGGGATCTGGAGCTCTGAGGCAAAAAGAAGAATACTAAATAAAACAACAAATCCTACCTTTGAGTCTCAATGTTATTGAAAGTATCACATTTGCAATTTTAAGTAATTTTAACTGATGTTGAATAGCTGATTGAGGTACAATTACACTAAATATCAGGTTCAAATAGCCCTACCAATCACTAGAGGCTTGGTGAACCGCCAAGACATGGTTTTTGATCACTTGTTAGTGGCAGGGAAACCCAGTGTGGGAAACAGGAAGAGGCAGGCGTGCTCAAGGGAAAGCAGCATTACCAGCCTTACATGGTCTTGTGTTAGGAGCGGATTAGACCTGCAAGCAGACTGTGGTTAGACTGCTAGAAGTGAGACAGCTCACCTTTTCCAATGTTGAGCACCTGGCTGAGGCTGAAGTCATGGCAGCTAACATCCTCCATGTTGTGTTTCTCCAGAGCCCTCTGAATCACCTGGGGTGTGTGGTCCTGGCTGGTCAGCTGGGGAGCAGACAGAAGAGTAGGCGTCAATAAACCAAAGTCAATACTTTACCTGTATATGTCTAAACAAGTTTGCGAGACACTGTCATTACTGCAGACATGTGTAATACTCTTATTAGGCTGACTTTTAAATCGGCCGCCTCATTTCCCATTTTTCCTTGCTTGTTAGAGGCAGAGGTAAAATAAAACATATTTCTGTTGTTGAGATCAAATTAGAGAGAAAGTCAAGAGGCTCTTTTCAACCTGTGATGGTTACAGTGCTGTTAACAGAATGTCTCCCCAGTTCCTGTTTACATTTAAAGAAGTACTGCATCCACATTGGTAGGTTATGGGCAAAGCAGCGGTGGAGAGTACCTAGTTAAAATACTCTAGTTACTGTACATGAGTTGTATTTAAGAGTAATGCTACATTTCAACATATCTGAAAGCATGTACTTTCACTTCTACTGGAGTAGTTTTAGTATTTTCTCCTACTTTTATTCGAGAAAGTTTAATTTTTAGAGATCGGATTAGTGACTGCAAAGGGTGCTGACATCAAACGGTCAAACAGTCATTCTAAACTTTATCTGCCATGACTCATACTACTGCTTTGCTTTGGCCCATTAAGACATCTCTTAATTTTTGGGTGCAAATTTTGGATCATGCACAAAGATTTTTGCTTAGTAACCAAGCTACAAAGTACTAAGCTACTCCTGAACAATTCTCTAAACCTTTACTAACTTGAATACTCTTTAACTGGAGCAGCAGTACTTCAAGTTGAACAAAACATTTGAGTTCTCTTTCACATCTGGAGCAAAGACATTAGGCAACACCAACTCTATACTCTTCTGCCTTCCCTTTTCAGACTATGTCAAACTAAGTCACCAACGGTGTACAATCTAGTACACCGCCTAGCTGACCTCAGAAGTGTGAGGAAGATACAAAAACTGACTTCCATTCTCCTTACCAGTATGCTTTTGTAGATATTACCATCGCTGCCACACTCCACACTGACCCTGATGATGCAGGAGTCAGCAACCTGCTTGTTGTAGACAGGCAGCGGAGACTGAGGTGAGTCTGGACTCATTACAAGGGAGGACGAGCTGAGGTCCGGATGGGAGGAACTACAAGAGGAGGAGGAAGGACTGGGGGAGGAGGAGGACATGGAGGTCGAGGATAAGTCCTCAGCTACATTGTGAAGAGAGCCCGAGGGGGACTGAGGGAAGGGTGGAAAGGAAAAGTAATTGTGATTATTATTCTCCAATTTCCACCCAGGTTCCTGCCAGAATATAGCAAACATCATGAGACTAGCATATTTATTCTGTACAGTACCCATACCTTGAGTTTCAGTCTGAGGGGTGAGGGCTGAGGGGTGGACAGGTCCTCCATCTCCGAACTGCTGGAACCAGAGGAAGACACACTGATCTGGTCAGCATGGGTCTTCCTGCTGAAGCTCTCACTGCTTGTTCGCAACCTGCACATACAGGGAGGTGTTTTGTTGTTTGCCTCATCAGTGAAAAGTGTCTGAAACCATTCTCAGTAAGTTAGGCAACAGTACCTACTTTCTATTTGCAGGTAGTCATTGAAAAGGATTGCATCTTTTAACTAAGGATTTACATCACAGCAGTCACTGTCATAACAGGGGGTTATAGGAGGTCTTGTAGACTTACGAGGCGAGCTTTTTAGCGCCCAGACGATGGCTCCATGGTGAGCCGGGACAGGGGTCAACTGGGGGCTCCAGAAAACGGGATAGCTCATAGCTAGAGGAGAGAGAGACAAAATAGAAGATGCACTGAGATATAGTGGCTAACACTCTGGAATTGGCAACAGGTTTTAAAATAGGTTCCTGTCTATCGTACTTGGTTGTCTGTGTATTGTAGTGGTGTCAGTGTGTGTCTCACCTCTCCTGGTCTGTGAGCAGTGTGTGTGCCTGTAGCCAGGTGGTGATATGAGGGTTGACTGGAAGGCTGTAGTGGGAACAGGAAGCCTGAAGCTGGCGGATCTGGGAAAGAATCTCAAACTCCTGGAATAGAAAAGAATGAAATAGAACAGTAAAGAACTCATAACTCAGAAATGGCTATGAATGGCTATTTGTAGTTTTGTTTCTTTAAGACACCACTAGGAGGTGACACCTACCCTTCTGCGCTTCTCAAAGTTGATGAGTCCACCCTTTGGAATGGGAAACAATAATTCATGTTACATGGCATCATAAATCGACTTATGTGCCAGAAATGAACAAACTACAAGAATGGGGGGGATGTAGGCCAGGCCGGTGTACTCACCTCCACAGTGTCAGTAAGTGCAGTGTCCAGCATGGTGAGGACAGTCAGGTAGGTGCCCAGATAAGGCACTACGCCACTGGTGGAGCTCTGAGGGACAGGGAGAACATGAAAGCGAGTGTAGGTAGCTAGCTAACGTCAAGAACCAAGAAAGCATTAGCCTAGGTCAAGCTTCCTCTGCTGTGATTTTACGTTACCATGCCTACAGATCTGATAGGTAGCCACATAATCCGCATGGTCCTAGAGACATTTTTTTAAGAGTCACGTTTTGATGTAGCGTTATAGCGATATAGAAAATATGACATTGTCAAAAAAGTGGTAGGGACACGTGGTAGGGACACGTCCATACCAGTATCTACCCATGGAATCTACCCTGTGGGGTAGACATGGAATCTACCCTGTGGGGTAGACATGGAATCTACCCTGTGGGGCAGACATGGAATCTACCCTGTGGGGCAGACATGGAATCTACCCTGTGGGGTAGACATGGAATCTACCCCGTAAGCAGAGCCAGAGACCTGTCGTGATTCCTTGGTCGCCGAAGACGTAGATTACGTAATGTCCATTTAACAACAGTCCAGGCAAATAAAATGTAGATTTATTTCACGTGCTGTGATGTACTAACCTGGTGTTCAAACCTGGCATTTCTTCCCAATACAGTTTACAAAAACCCCACAGATTTTAAAGCTGTCAAGCACTGAAAGCGTTTTAGAGAACTAAAATTCACTGCACCTATGATGTAGTCTACCAATTCAGTGTCTCAACAAAAATACTGAGCTCACTAAGTGAAATGTGAATAAAAATGCAGCCAAAATATAGCCTACTTAGGTACTATACACACACAAAGAACTGAAAAGAAAACATCACGTCTATCATTATCTGAATAGAGGAATATAAAACATTTTGCACACAGCACCCTCTCACCTAGCCTAAGTAAACTGGCAACCTGTGGGCACATTGCAGACATAATGTCAAGTCCTATATCCTTTCCTACAACAGGGGTAATAATGAAAGTCAAGGGGTTTCCATTGAATTAATAGGTGAATGAAGAAGAGGGAACTGGAAAACTGAGGACTATTTTGGTATTAGGTTCAATTTTACTGCTGACTCCGGACTAGTTAAACTGCACGTGACTTTCTGGGAAGCAGAATTGCTGACCCAGCCTGTGAGAAATATAGACCGTTGCTTCTCTTGTTGCATCGATTGGCAGGCTGATGTATCCGGTTTGGTGGTTGGCGAATGAGGAACCAATGGTTATTTCCAAATGAATGGCATTATTTTCTGTGGAAGTCAGTCTTACCATTTGTTTGGATACGGGGCAGAGTTTGGGTGATCTGGAGCCGACATTTGTGGCATTTTCCTCTGGGTGACTCCCATCCTGCAGCATACAAAACAGTTTGATATAAGAGGTATAGGATCAGTATAACACTGTTAATTAAAGTCTAGATGTGAGAGCGCTGGGTGGTTAGATGACAACATGCTTATGGCAGGCATTAACTGCTCTTCATGTTGTCGGGTTCCTACAGAGAGTGTTCCTGGGTGTGTCAGAGGTTGTCTCAATGTTAGTCAGAGGTTTGGCTGAATAACAACTAGCACACACACACACACACACACACACACAGGCATGTTTATACATAATCACATCTACCTGGTCACAGGTTATTGTGCTGGCTTTACCCACAGGTATGCGTGTGTGCGTGTGTGTATTAAGGGAGCATTATATGTACTCAATGCAATTATTAATTGAAATTTCCCCACCAATGATTAGTATTGGTACTAGGTAAGCCACCTTTATTTGCAGTTCTATGCGTTTGTTTTGGCCATGAACAATGGTTCTTTTATTACTTTATAGAAAGTGGCCTGACTATGATATCACTAAATAAACATTCATATCAATTGTTTTCGACAGGCAAACGGCTCCAGGAACAAGGCAGAAAGGGTGCCAGGTGAATTGCACAATGAACATTCAGGGTTTTTGAGGGATTTTTCTTGAGTCTAGTTTAAAAATCATGAGACTCACAGCAGACCAACACTACTGGAAGAAATTTGCATTGAGAATTATTGATCTTTTACGTGAATTATTGAAACAATAATCCAGATATTTCCTCAATAACTTATGCAGGGTTATCAGTCCTTATTACCCCAGTTGTGTGTTAATGTAAAAAACACAGGTGATTACCTCCACCAGGATCTCTCTGCTGGTTAGCACACAGTTCTCATCAGGGAAGGTCTCACATAAGTGGTCGAAGCTGGCCATGCACTCCCTGAAACAAAACAAAACACAAGCTACTAAGAAAATAGTTTTCATTTTGAACATTTAATGTTCACCTTAGGCAAGATTGCATAATCCAAACTAACAATTTTCAACCAGTTATGTGCTTCCCAGAGCCTGCTTTTTGGTAATTCAATGAGCCAGAAGTGAAATACTTTAGGGAAACCGAGTATGGAAATGATTTCCGGTATCTGTCATTTATCCACTCAAAAGTCGTTTTAAAATATCACTATGTGGCAAGTACAAGTTCCAAGCTAGAGTGCAAGTTCTGCTATTTTTGATCTTAGGCCCTAAAAATGTCTGTATAGTGCATTTGACAAGATTCTACTCTAACAGCTCTGAGTAAAAACAACTCACTAAAAATCACTGACTTATGATGTATCATGAAATCTCTCTCTGACCTACTGACAGCAGCCCAGGTCTTCTTGAGGCGGTACACAGCGTTGGACTGCAGGGCTGAAAGGACGGCCCTCAAAGAGGAGAGATTCTTCAACAGTCTGCACTCCTACAGAGAGTACAGCAAGTCAGGCTCAGCAAGTATTGAATTCTCACACACACACACATGCCCTGATAGTTTTCTATTAAAGTAATACTGGTTTGACAAATGTTGTGCCCATATGTGTCACAGACTTAGAAAGTATTAATGCCATTTTACTATATTTTTTCCAGTCCCTCCCAGTTCACTCTTTGATCCTGACCTGTGCGATAGCTATCCATCTCTCGATGATACGCGCTCTGTGGGCGGGACTAGTGTGTGAAGAGCGAGGTGAGCCTGGGGCAGTGGAGGGGTAAAGGAAGGAAGAGGAAGAGATGGAGGAAGAGACAGGAGTGGGGGTGGCGGGGCTCGGCGTGGACGGGCAGAGGAGTGAAGTGATGACACGGTTGGTGACGGCATTGAACTGGGAAATGGTGGCACGAACAGTGGGAGCCAGGTTCCGGTTTTCTTTCTTATCACGCTGGGACCAGACACAGCCCAGGCAGTGGAAGGGCACCACTCTGACAAACAGTTCCTACAGGAGGGGGGGGCAAGAGGGAGAGGGAATACAAATGAGAGAGGTAGAGAAAAGGAAAGTGGTAGAAATGTTTCAGAGAACGAGACCTCCATGAACACAGAAATGAGCAGAGAACGACGGACACCTACAGCATCCAATCTGGTCAGCTGCTCTGCTACTTCCTTCACAGGGAAGTCCATAAAGCAATATTTGTCTTCCTCCTTATTGGCCGTCTCTCCTCCTTCCTCCTCATCTCTGTGTTCCTCCTGTTGTTGAGATGCACCATTCTGCTCTGATGCAGACTGGCTGATTGAGGTGCAATCTATCAGACAGACAGGATGATGAAAGATAAGCGAACTGACCGTTGACCAGAGACTGATAGCAAACATGCACCACTGCTTCATTCATAAAAGAATGAAACAAAGCAAATATAACCCTATGTACCTTGTTCCTGGAGCCTCTTTAGCAGGCTCTCGACAGTCTGGGCCAGGCGTCTGAAGCACGGGCGGTGCCGCAAGTGGACACACAACAGGCGGAGGGCCTGGTGCTGATGGGGCTCGTGGAAGTCCTCGCTGTACTCCCCCAGCCACAGCCGGACCACAGGGGGGAGGGTACTGGGAAGGATGGTTACCGAAATGGATAAGTATTAATAAAAGTGTGAGAGAGAGATCCCCTTTTTAACCTTCATTTATCCAGGTTAGTCCTGCTGAAATCAAGGATGTCTTTTACAGGGAGAACTGGCTAGGATAGCATCAGCTCACATTGTTCCAGACAGAGAAAACTATAAGAACATTTAATTAATCTCACATAAAAGTGAGAGGAAGAAAAGGAGAGAGAGAGAGACAGAGGGAGAGAAGGTGTGGCACACTTTCCTCTTAACAAAACTTACTTTGGACTGATGGAAAAGCCAAAGTTGTATTAATTAACTGAAGAATGACTGCACTCTCACCTCCTTGGGCAGACAGTGTTATCCAGGTTGGCAATCAGGTCTTCTCTATGGAAATGGAGAAAAAAACTAATTATCAGCTGAAAATCATTCAAATTGAAGGCTAAATCCGACCGACCTATGTTGAATGCACTTATTGTACGTCGCTTTGGATAAAAGCGTCCGCTAAATGACTGTAATGTAATGTAATGTAAATCAAAATGCTAACAACACATGTGGGCAGCATAGTGGCCTAGTATGAGAAAGACCTTCCTGTAACAGGAAGATCACAGGGTCAATCGTTTATGTACCCAACTGTCCATCCTGAGGAAATGTCCTTGAGTCCCTATTAGCTGACCTTCCTATGGAGCGACGGACACATTCCTCCCTTGGGATCAATAGAGAATCATAAAAAACATAGCATGCACCTCTAAACCATACTGCCATGCTGTCTCATCTCTGAAAACCTGACCTTACTGAGGCTCACTTCACATAACCATTCTCTGTATTGATACGAAAAACAATACAAAAGGCCCTGAAATAAAAATAAAAAACTTGAGTGGGTGAGGATGAGTTTGGAAAAAATAAATACTATAATAACAATCTTAATTTAAAGAGAGCATTTATTAAAAAGCGCCACATAGTGCTTCCCAAGATAAATAAAAATGTAAGCAATAATGTAAACAATAAAGAAAAAGAAAAAAAAATGCACAGAATAATTAAGATAAAATGAGGGCATCAGAAACTTGCATCCTGTACAAAATCCTGTAAGCCAAAGGCGGGCTGCCGCTACATTAGGCTCACAGGAAGCCTGTTGCCACCAGCACCAGAGATATGAGGGTGTCTGTTTGACTACTAATACATCAACTCTACAGCAGTAAGGGCCATTGGTTCACACAGGCAGTCGTTTGCATTCATACAAATACATTCAGCCACGGCAGAGCTGCAAAGAACAATGACAAAGAGAAACAAAAGGCTGGGCAAGTTTAATGGACTTGGATTGAAGCCTATCTCTACACCATTATGGCTTTTCAATGATCTCTACTGGTAAATTAATTGCATCCAGGTCTGAGAACCCTGCCCAGACAGTCAATAGAGGATTGTGTTTTGTGTAGCTCAAGCTAAGTAAGTAGAGTTGCTGCTTAACAGCTGTCTCTTGGACATTGTTGTCGCATCTGTCATGTTGTAAAAACCAGTCAGGCATATGCTCCTACTCATCATGCCACCTGAACATGCCTGTTGTGACATTGTTAAAAGTGAGACATCCTGGTTTTTCCAGACACTGACATTCCAACGTCACACCACCTGCCAACAGTGACTTAAGATATGTAGCAAATATCACAGCCTTCAAATCTCTTCTGATAAGGCAAAGAGTCGTTGGAAATTCAGGCCAAGGACTCAGTCAAGCCAATGCTTACAGTGACACTTCACATGCTGGGTTTTTCCTCAGCTAATACCAATACAAAATACATTTTACAAGCGGCATGTAACCATGAGAAAATGTGGCCCTCAGCTTGATCGTATTAAAAACTTTATTTTCCTTTTGGCAGAGGAGTTTATAATAACAGAGTCCCTGCATTGTGCTACTGTTGAATCTCTATTTCTGAACTCTTCTGTCCACTAACCAAACCATGAGTGTTGTGTTTTATCTCCGTTAAAGTCAGCTCATTCTCACTGTGACTTTTATTATTTTTCTAATTTTATCTCAAGTTCACCTTTTCTACAAATTATAACTGACACCTTCTAGACTAGATTTTCAGTAACAGAATAAAGCCGGTCTCGAACTGAACTGACTTAAAGCACAGATTCTCCCCCAGCAGAAACCTCAAGTCTGATAAAATGGCCCATAACGTAGTACCATACATAGAGCCTACTACAAAGTCAAACAGGAGCTGTATCCTGGTGTCTGGACTTTCAGACTCAGT
>CABFOQ010042019.1:16657-31233 GCA_900660455.1 Gephyroberyx darwinii
AGCAGAGTGACTACTTTTCACCCTTTAAATAGGCAGACTGACTGATTACAAGTTTGAAGACACCTGTGATGCTAATCACAGGACACACCTTAGTTTAACATGTCCCTATGGTCAAATTGTTTTCAATCTTTTCTAGGGGTACCATCATTTTTGTCCAGGCTAGTTTCATTAGTTTGTTTTTTAAAATGATTCTGTTGAACCACAATTCAAAAGCAATGTCTGATTTTCATTAGTTAATTTTCAGTAAATTTTTATTTATTATTACTTTTGTCAGTTTCAAGTTATTTCAGTGACCATTGTGGGTTTTTCTTTCTTTAACGGAAGGGTACCAACAATTTTGTCCACGTGTGTATTTCTTAGTTCAACAGAAGTCAGAAAAGGCAGAGGCCAAGTTTCGGAGTCTGGACGGTTTCTCACCTCTGAAACAGTAGTTCTATGAGGGTGCTGGTGGAGGTGAAGGCCCTGTAGGTGGAGAGGAAAATGCGGATGAAGTCAGGTTCCTGGTGCTTGGGGTCCAATAGGTGGGTGACCAAGCGCTCCAGGGTGGCAGCCTTCAGTCTGCGCACCTTCACCGTGTGGTACTGGATGAAGCTGAGGGCTGTCGGGGGCTCTGCCATGTCCAGGCTTGGCTGGACCGGCTCCCTGCGCAGCGTGATGCCAAACACAGCCCCGTCTTCTACCTCCTCCCCCCATTCCTGCACTGGGTCCTAAAAGGAAGAGGAAAGAAGAGATACGGGAGGGGGAAAAGACATGAAGACAACGTCTTCCAGATCCTAGTCAAGGATTTGAATGATAATGCAAACCCCAATACACGATATGTTCTTCTATCCTGCTCCTCACTTGATGGTACGGTGGATGAGACAGACCTGGCTGTCCAGGAGTTAATCTGTAATGTACGTTAGATCAAGAAAGGATCAAGAAGAGGAGGCTGCTGCTGAATGAGGCACTACTGACCCTAGAAGAGCTTTAACATTTTCTGAATAATATTTAACATACCGTATGGGGTTAGAGTGCATCTCTTAAAATGGATAAGCACTTTTTTTGTCATATTATCAAACTGGCATTATGTGAAACATAATTTATTTGCTCATGTATGTATAAAGATAATTACACTAACTGTAAAAAGCAGAAGAGAAAAATACAATAAATTACAAATCAACAATAAATAAATGACTTAAGCAGTTTTTTGTCCTAATAATTTTTTTAAAAATTAATTTTCCATAATAATATTTTTACTTTTGCACTGTAAAGGAAAATTGGTGGGGGAAAAAATGCTTGAGATGTTTTTAATACTGTTGAAGGTAGAGGCACCATGATTTGAAGCCTGTATGACAGATCAGGCCCTTGTTTACTTTCACTGATTTACTTCATACAGCCTCACACCTAGATATAGATGCTGAAATACAAAAAGGCTGGACAGGAAACCTCACTATTAAATATCATATCATTTTACATTAATAATTTTCCACTACTAAAATATTTTACCGAATATAACCCTGATCTGTCCAAATACGTTTCACACAGAAATGACCATGAACAAAAAAGGCCTCACTGTCCACTTGATACAGCTAAACGTAATCTAATAAAATTTAAATTAAAGCTGTACAAATATCAATGGAGTCCCTTGTAGACTAAAAGACTTTCAATGACATTCACAGCCTAACATATCTGAACCAAATACCGCAAGACTAATGTAATAAGCATTCAAAAGAAACACAACGTCAATTAACGTCATTCTTTGGATTCTGCTTTCAACCCAGCCTTTCCAAACGCGTCGGTACCCAAAGAACAGCTGTCTGACATATTTGTCGATGTTCAGTAATAAATAGGTGAACCACCCAAATGTTGTCTTATGTTTTTACTCCAGATGACAGTTTCCTTAGGTTTTTTCTCTCATGTATATGACTTAATATTTTGCAAGGGTAACAGCAGCAATATGATCCCCTAAACATTAATGTTGGAAAACTGCCAGGAAACAACAAAAGTAGCCAAGATTGGTTAGGAGGCCTTCCAGTAAGTGTGAAAACACTTACTGGATCAAAGTATTTAAGTTTACTTGACACACTGGCAGGATGCATTTTACCATCAAACCACATGGTAACTCAGTGGGAGTAGACATACAATACAAAACTTCATCAGTAACTGGACTCATAATAACTCTAAAATCCTTAGTGGCATTCAAAACTTGTTTCACACATATTTAAACTCCAGGGACAGACATGTCCTGCTGCTGCTAATTGCTGGAGAGTAGGCCTAATCTATACAGCGTCAATCAAACTACATACAAGACACACTGAGGAAAATTAAACATGAAGCTGACCGCTAGGGAAACCTGGGTGGGTGAACTCCTCTCCCCATTCCCAAAAACTACAGTCAGCTGATCCAGTGTTGCTGCTCAGTGGGCAGCAGAAAGACTGACACAATTTGTCTATGTGTACAACCTTTCCTTCACTTGCCAGTTAAAATTGCCGGGTTTCACATAATACAGGTACACATAATGTAATTTTGGTAGGGAATCGGCAATACACAACATAGAGAACATCATCTCCATCTTAAGTCTCAATATAAAGAAAATTGTTAAAGCAGTATCTAGCACAAATAGTGTAGAGGTAGACTATTCTTTATCTTTATATGAAACTAAGAGAAACACAGGATTTACTGTTCCCCCTCCTGTCAGACATGATGAAAAACTGAATAAACCCATTATCATGTTTGTCTTGAACGCCACACACAAACGCACAAGTATAAACTCAGAAACAACTAGCTTGCCTGCCAAACAAAGCAAATTAAAGACCAAAAAAAAAATCAGGACGGTTTTGACATGTTAAGTCATGTTAACATGACTATTCCACCATTTAAACCTGATACATTAGCCCCCTCCGAAAACAGGCTCGAAAATACTATTAATCGTAATTATGAGCAACATAAACCCAAGTTACCAACCTACCATTGATAAGTGCCATTTTCCCATGTTTATAAGGCGATTTGAGAGCACGCGCCCAAACAAATTAAGGAGACATGTCCCGCGCAGAGCTCCCCTCTGAGGACTTCTGCTGCCTTAACGTTATTCCACAACGAAGTGATAACTGGCAGTTGTTCCGTAGGATAAAGTCGAAATTAGGGATCTCGCTCCGTCCTCCGGCTATTCACTTCTACTTGAATTACATCTGTCAGTTACATCTTACATGTTACAGCAACGAAAAAAAAAGTTGTTTTTTACTCGACCTCGGAGGAGAACAGTGAGAGCCGAGGGACTAGATTCAATGGGAGGAGGGATACTACATGGCCCTAGAAGAGAAGTGACCGGCTTTGGCAGGCCTAATGGTGCTCGTGTGGGCGGAGAGATTTATTCCTGAAAGATGACAGCCTGGGAAAAATCCTGTTGTGCACTGGACTGCAGACTCACGTGGACAATAAGCATGTCGTGTGTAGATTTCAACCATGAGGCTCCCATTGGAAATAGGCACAAATAAAATGATTATTGTTACTGTTATTGTAATAGCTCTAGAGCTCTTCCTCTACACACTTTCATCGAGAGACTCCATACCAACTTTAAAATATTCAGGCAGACTTTAGGAGGATTGTACTTTGATATATATTTATACTTTTAGTCTTATTTATTTATTAATTTTCATATGAATGAATAGCAGGGACAGTATAGTGACATCTGGTGGTCGAATTGTAAAAACTTTAAAAAACTAGTCCACAGAATAGGAAGGAGTAGTTCACCCCAAAATGACAGTTCAGGCATTATCTACTCACCCTCATCTCAGTCAAAACAACATTCATGTTCGTGGGACCACCAAACACTAAGCGAGTTAGCCCCTGTAGTTTCATCTCAGTCTACCCGACTATTGAAGTTTCAGATAATGCAGCCATTATCTAATTTCTCCAAATATCTCGTGCAGCATAATCTATTCAGCATAATCCAAGTGTTTTATAGCCAAGCAATTGCGCTGTGAGTCCAAAAGTCTAATATCTACCTCTATCACCTATATCTTCCTCAAAAACATTGCTTTTATCTAGAACGTGCCAGTAGATAATGAGGTAAATATTGGACTTATTGGGCAACCAAACACTTTTATTATGCTGCACAAGCTGGACATTTTATGTTGTTGGGGAGAAGGCTGAGAAGGAACTATGTGGGCTAACTCACTGTGCCTAGATTCACAAAATGTTTCAAAAGTGGCAAAAAGCTACAATGTGCTGGTGATAATTTGACAGGTAGAATGAAAGATGCTAGAGAAAAAGCTCCAGGAGCCAGCAATAAGAAGACTATTTCAGGCAACAAAAACAAAATGCAGCAGATAGTTAACAGCTCCTGTCATTTTGCTGCCACTGCCTCCAAAGAATCCAGTTGGGACAGCTTTTCTCAACAGCTCCTAGTTTACGTATATGTTCCTACCCATGATGTCTTGGGCGTGGTAGGGAAATGCCACATGAAACAAGTCTGATCTGTTCCTCAAATGTCACTTCACCTGGTTTACAATAAGGAAACTCATAAGATCTCAGAAAGGAAACACGTATTAAGTTAAACAATGTGTGGGTGCAGCACACAACCAACAATGGAACACAGCTGTTAGGTAACTAATAGCGTCATATGTTTACCAGCTCTTCAGTACGACTGACATCATTGCATTCAAATACATTCATAGAGGTAAATGAACTTATTGGCACTACCGCATTAACTTACCGAGCTGAGCAGGCGACATGACTTGGACCAGGCTGTCTTCTTCTCATTAAGCAGAGGACAGCCTGACTCTCAAAAAGGAAGAATGAGCAACTTTGTTTGACTAATGAGTCTGTCTACAACCATTCCTCTGTTCAGCCATGCCGCTTGGTCTATCCATGGAGACTGAACAAAAGAACAGAGGGACAGCGCCAGAAAAGACCTCAATTAAAACTGATTATACACGTGAATGAGTGATGAGGTGGCAGGCCAGCGAGGGGAAACAGACACACATGCAAGCGGTGTGCATCAACACATCTGAAGTTTTATCACCTGAATGAATAGTTTTTAAATCTCAAAATCTCACTGACTGCAAATGTTCAAATGAATGATATACACACTTCCTGGAGAGGCTGCTTCCCTATCAGTGTCACAAATTGCTCCCGGCATATGACGTCTCAAGTGAAACTGGTGAGCAGAACGGAAACAATAGCAGAAGTTTACAGAGAACCATCTGACGTAACATCACTGATTTCTGAGATACAAAGCAGCTGTTGTACTGCACACTAAACTCACCTTCGTCACAGCCGTGTGTGTGATTGCACTGAAATTACCCCTAATAATTCACTGCTCCGTGACTCTTATACCGATGCATCAGAGAAGCTTTAAAGTTATAGTACATCAAATCTAGGATAGAGTGAGCAATTTCAAATACATAGTTTCATTCCCGGCCCCTAACAGGGTTTTTAAATGTATTTTACTATACTATACTATAATCACCTCTGAACTGCTGGTTTATGATGCAAATCTGCTTTTTATGAAGCCTGGCGTAGTACTACTCTGGCTCACCTCAGATTGTCCATCAGTGTCCAGCAAGTGGAAGCTCCTCAGACAGACACCAGGCTCCATGTCCATGTGGACGTCCACACGGTGGCTTGGCCTCAGGCACAGCAGCCTCTTCATCCTCCCCATCCTGGATCTCAGGCCGCGGGATTCCCCTCCACCACAAACAATCAGAGTGGACCTCATCTCCCACCAGAGTTGTAGGGTGGCTTTGTGTCACACTGTGGAACTGCTGTCAGATCAGATCTCCACCATAGCTGCTGCTGTATCTGCATCAGAGAGGACAGTGTGAAAAGTGATTTAACTCAGAATTGTTCTTGTGTGAAAAAAAGAATTACCCCTGGAAAATGACATTTAACCTTTGATCCAACCAAAGAATTCAGGCTTGCACAGACAAAAATGGGATTGTGCTCTACTGTTTCAACATAATTCAATTCATTAGGACTTCCATGCTGTAACCAATTCATTAGGACTTCCATGCTGTAACCAATTCATTAGGACTTCTCTTTAGAACAGGAAAAGCACGTAAAAACAAATCTAATAAGGCGACACGGCGATCCACTAAGTGAGCCTAGTAAAACAGTCCTATAAATACCCGTTCGGGCTAGATTGACTGTGGAATCCTTTCAACACACGTATGAGTAATTGGCAACACTCATTAAAATCAGTGTTACCATGAAAGCATAACACTAGAAAGTACACAAAATATAAAGTATTAATTTGACAGCGCCATGATTGCTATTTTAGAAAACACAACACAGAGAACACAAATTACATGATGATGAGAGATTCAACTTTTTGGTCAATGTCCCAAGTAACCCAAGTAAAATAGTTCTCACAGGCTAAAGAATCAGGGCTATGACTCACTGACACATAAATTCACATACAGTGGCCTGTATTCAGACATAATGGTTCTTACGTAAGATTACTGATCAAGTTTCTCTTACAGCATCCCCCGGAAAAAACTTCAGCATTTAAAAACACTCCAGGCCATTCATTACCTATAAACCTTCGAAAACAATCACTTAACTGTACTCTTCCTGCTTCTCCTGAACCTACTTCTGGTAAATGATCCTGAAGCCCATGTTGAAGGTGTATCTTTCCTAAGGATAGACAAAACTACCCATTGAACATGCAGTGACAAAGTGTGGATAGAGACTCACTGAGGACTTCTTTCTTTCTGGGTGGATGATTCTGTGTGTGTGTGTGTGTGTGTGTGTGTTGGAATGTCCTCCTCCCAGTTTGCCTCTATTGTGTAATATATTCATTTGCCACATCTGATCACAGTTCAGATCCCATCATTACACTTCACTACTCTCTTCATCAGAATAAACCAAACTCTCTGCTCATTTTCCTCTTGGCCCTCTAAATATCGCAGCATATTTTGTCTCTGCAATGAGGATAAAAATAGTAGAGTTCTGTCACGGGGATTTTATGTTATGGACTATGGAGGTTTTTGCACTAGTTCAGCTACGCAAGTGTAGAAATGGGTTCATTTGAATTCGACCGATTGAGTTTCCTGACTAAATTGATTTAGTTGATTTAGGAAATCGTTTTTGCCAGCAAATATGTCTTACCTGCGTCTAGGCCTACACTGTTCAGAAAACCTGCTCTGACCGCTGACATGTTTAATCTCACATTTTGGTGGCAGTAGATGTGGAGAAAACCTTTGGGGGAGTCTGGAGGAAACGCAGCTACAGCGACTGACCTGATTCAAACTCTGCATCAGGAAGCGCACACGTCCAGGTCGACTCTCTGATTGGGCGAACAGAAAACGCCACCAGTGTCAAACGTGTCTTTCTCTTTGACAAGTTGAGTGGCGTGATACAAACGATTTAGAGACCAAATAACAAGGTGGGTGAACCTATTAAGGCAAAGGCAAACAACCACCAATATAAATACAAATCTATTATACTTTCAGAAAAACATTAATTTAGCTTAGCATTATTAAAGCATTGTTTATGCTTTTAAACGACCCTATCCTTGTATAACTTACGAGGGTTAGATCGATATCGGTTACTAATATACCTTGGATTTTAATTAAACACAGGATATCAGCCAGTTAGTGTATTCACTGCCAATATGATGGAGGTTCCTCCCTCACCAAGTCTGTAAAACCCTCAATGAAATTTTATTCTCTTTGCACATTTGATGAATTCATTTAATGGTTCAATTATTATTTCATTCATGGGTTTCAGTGGAGAGTTTTAGTATGCCATGGTCTAAACGCTGTTTAGAGGTCTTTCCAGTTTGACATGAATAAAATGATGTGGTTAAACTGGATCCTTTTTTTTGGCTATAGGCAACTTCAGTCTAAATACATTGGCATCTGCCTTGAAAAGCCCTTATTGGCTGAACCCTAATGTATGCATTTTCGTAATAAATTTAAATCAAGATTTATGTCTGCCTAAAATGTAGGTTAACTCTATTCCACAAATAAAGAGATGGGTCACTGAGTTTAGGTGGCAAGAACAAAAAACAGAATTTCAGGAATGAATGTGACACGCCTCCCACAGCTGATTAAGTTACACCCCTAACTGCTCTCCTTTTCACCTTGTACTGAAAGACTGGAACATCAGCGTGCACACCTTCCCATGACACATCAACATTCACACACGTGCACACACACACAGTACAAGGAACACATACTCCCATGCCTCAGCAGACTGGGTCCAAAAGCTTTTGTTCACACCCATCTGCTGTTATTACATAAGTCATTCAATCACTGCTGCAGCAACCTTATGCAAGGAAGAGAAGAAAAACAGGGAGAAAGGCCAAGAGACAGACAGACTGACTTCTATCTTTGATGTTTTGGTGTAACAAATTATTGTTCTCCCAGCAACCTGATGATTGGACAAAACAATCCAGTTCACTTAACACACTAGGGCTGACTGTAAAAACTACTAAGCATTTGTGAAAAGCAAGCCACAAAGCAGAATACAAAACCATATACAACACAGAACTAGTTCAGCAGTTGTCTACAAACAAATGTATTGGCATGCATGTTTCATTCATAAAACATGTTCTGACAATGCATTAGTTTCAACTATTGATATATGACGCCAAATGCTTATTTCTAATACTTAGCTAAACCATATTTTATCAGGCATCACCTGTGCGTAGAATAGACCGACTTATCTCCCTTTTGCTATTTGCCAGATGCCACTGTGAGCCATTATTGATGTGAGTTACCAATGAATAAAGGCTGGTGTTGCCAGAGAATACATAAAACCATAAAGGACAATGGTTTTAACTCTAGTGCATCACGTTTGTAAGATTAACCCATTACATTTATAATAGATGGATCTGAAGGACAATGAGAAAACCTTTTGACACAGGTGACCTGTTTCTCCTATTTAGATCTAGACCATGATAAACCAATGGCTGCATTTGTTAGAGAGCCTTTGTTATGGTTTATAGCTTTCCCATGAGGCAGATAGTGTGATTTTGTACAGTGAAAAAGAAAAGGCAAAACAACTGTTGAGGCAACAATGAAACATCACAGAGAACATTTCTGTTGTCAAAACATACCCACTTACATGTACAAGTAGCCAGCTTCAAAGGCACACAAAGATAGCTGGTGATAAATATCCCCTAAGAATTATAACCATGGTCAAATTGTGCACTACTTTCAACATTTAAAAAAAAAAAAAATGCATTTAAGTCTAAAATCTACTCAAAATATATAATTACTTGTAGCTACTGCTAAGCTAACATAGGCGGTCAGTTATGACAGATCTGATCCAGCTGAAATAGCTACAATGACAATATGAAGAGGACCAATTTACACTCAAAGCAGGTTTAGGTACAGTAAGTTTTATCTTCTGGGTCCTGGGCCCTCTGGTTTTTGATCAGAACTTTCCCTTCTTCTTCTTCCAGGGCTTTTTCTTGGTCTTGGAGTCAATGATCAGCTGAGACTGACGCTTCAGTGCCTCCCGTGAGATGATGTCAACCTCGTCCTCTTCGCTCTCGTCCTCCTCTACAACAAAGAAGAGAAACAGTGATACAATTTGAAACAGAGAAAGATTTCAACATTTGTGTGTGTGTGTGTGGCTCCCAACTCACCGTCGAAAGGGTCTAGCCTTTGGTCCTCGGGCAGTTTGATGCGGGTGTTGTAATCTGGTAGTTTCCTCTCCATCCTGGCATAGAACTGCTCAGGCCAATGCACACAGACACATAGACAAAAAAATCACACATACAAACACATAAACAAAATTGCAAGAAGCAATTTTCAACAGCGACAGTCAATTCAAGGCCACTGATTTTCAAATTATTATCAGCGCAGAATTACATCAGCTACGAAGATTATGCCTTCCAATGGATCTGGAGCCTTCCAAGGTTTAAGTAGTCAATGTCATTAGTAAATGACAGGCACTGTTACGTCAAAACAATTTTCCTATGGTACACTCTGATACGGTATGTTCTCAAACACAGAAGGTGCTGTTGTACATTAGTAATCAAGAACAAACATTTCAGGTGGTTCTAATGTCTGGCTTTCCATCCAGCAAGGGAAAGATAAGCTACACAAGCATGACAGCATGGCTGAATATGTATTTAGGGATTGCCTGTTAGTTACTCTACAATGTAGACTTATGCAAGTTCCCTAATAGATGAAATGCTAAAAGATGCTATGCAGCCTGACAATGACCTGTGCAAGGCTATGCCAAAATGCATCAGTCATTGAGAGTTTAAGATGACACACTGTACTTATGGTGTGGATTAATCATCATTTTACAAGCACTACGAATACAAGTGCAAAACTGCCTTTGATACACCTTTGTACTCTCCATAGACACCAGTGATGGAAATTAAGCAAAATGCTCTCCAGGTTTTTTACAGGCCAGTAAAACAAAACCATAGTGGGACTGGATGAATTTTCACATCAACCAGCAGCCAGAGTCCCTGCTGGGCCTGTTCTCACCTCCTCTTCCTCCATCTCCTTCACAACAGCAGCTAGATCCTTTCCCTGAAGCTCCTCGTGCAGCAGCTGCAGCTTCAGCTCACTCTGAGCCAGCAGCTCCACCACAAACTCCTCCGAGTTGGGGGACAACTGGGCCACCATGCCCTCATCCTGGTGGGACAAGACTGGACAATTTAGAGAGATGCTTGGGAATTATAACCAAAAAAGAATGTGCAAGAAGAATGTGTTGAAGTAGTAGTAGTATAGCCATGATACTTGAGGAGATTTTCTACCAGTGTGATATGTTGTAGTTTGTCCGCTAGGTGCTCCACTCCAGCACGCAGAGTATTGAGGGTTTTAACAAGCTGGTCCAGGTGCTCTTTAGCTGCCTCACACTTCTGCTGTTGAGCCTGCAGGTGCTGTTCACACTCCTCCAGCATCTGTCGGCCGCTATTATAAACCATGGAAGAAAGATGGAGAAAGAAGGAAAAACAAATTTAATTGCTGGCAAAAAAGATAATTTCAAGGCCACCATTGGTAACTTTTGGGATAAAATATGATGAGTATCATTTCATTATTATATTGTAGTTTCAATTTTTGAATTGGTTGAACTGAAAGTGAAAAGACCTCAAGCCTGCTACCCTGACACCACTAGTGCTGTCTGTGCTGTCTCACCTGGAGAGTTTCGCCTCCCCAGAATATTTCATATCCTCGAATTTTTGGCTCAGGAGGTCCTTCTCCTCCTTCAGCTGCAGCAGGATCCCTTCGTTCTCTACCTTCAGCTCCTCCAGGTGCCTGTGTGTCTGCCCCTGAGAGATTAAACGCTCCACTATTTCCTACACACAAAACACATGAAAACATTTATAGATATATACACATTGATATATACACACAATCATACATCCAAGTACAGTGTGTGTGTATGCATGCACCCATACCTGTATGTTTGTGACTCCAGTGGCCTCCTTAATGCGTCGGAAGGCCTCCTCAAAGGTGGAGATGGTCTTCTCCTCTTCACCTGCCATCCTGGTGGTGCTGCGTTGGGCCTCACTGCTCAGCTCATCTGGCTGCATAGGCGCTCTCTGGGCCTGGAGGTAGAAGAGGTTACAACCACTCCACACTGAACTACTCATATTCACTCTACAGAATGTTCCTATTCTGAACCAAGCTTTATTTTTTACCAGACACTTGGAAGCTATTTTTATATGGAGTTAGTAACAGGGATGTTGGTTTTTATGCTGCGTGTTTCATGTTTGCTGATATCTTTCAGCTATGTCAGTCCATGAGCAGACTGGACACAAGCTGCTGCTCATTTGTATACACATTACATACTAACTAAATAATAATAGAGCTCAAGATAGGTTGAAGTGATAGTTGGAATTGTGATTGACCTCTGGTGTCTAGATGTAGGACTAGCAAAGCATTTTTTACTGCATGCATGTGCAATTGCAAGTGCAAAGGGCCAAATAAGAATGATTAGACAATCAGCAGAGGGAACACTATTGAAATAAAACTATACATAACCTGCTACTGTATACACATATACTGCCACGTGTAACGCACCCTTCTATCGACTTTTTCAGTCTGGGCCTTGCGCTCCTCAACCTGTTTCCTATAGCAGGCTATAATGCGCTCTCTCTCCTTACGTTCCTTGTAGAGCAACTCCTCCTGCTGCTGTAACTCTGCCTGGAATGAGAAAGAAAAGGGAGGAAGGATAGGGGAGAGAGAGAGAGAGAGAAGGAAAAGGGGGGAGTGTTAGGGTGGTATAGCAATGTGTTAGTATGATTAAGGATGATAAGGTGATGCATATAATGGATATCAGTAAGGCTGATGACAACAATGATGAGGCCAGTAATCCTTCTAATGACATTGCTCGTGATGATGTACATGGTGGAGGAGGGTGCAGGTCACCTTGGAAACATCTTTAGAGAGCTGGGCGTCGTTGTTCATGACCTGCAGGTTACGAAGTTCCTCTCTGTGCTTAACAATGTCTGCTTCCAGACAGTCCAACTGGCCCTGGAAGGTCAGACTCTCTTCCTGAGGTGGTGAGAGTGGAAGATAGAAAGACAAGGAAGGAAGGAGAGAAAGGAGAAGGTGTGATAAAGGACAAAGCATTATTATATGGTCATAAGAGTTCTGTCACAGCACTATGGCCCTGACTGTTGCACTCATTATTGGTTGCTATGGTTGCAATGGTTGCATTAAAGCTGCACTGGCACCGCATCAGCTCAATGCCTAAAATAGAAAATGTAAATATGAAGAGGTCAAGGGCAGCTGTAGGTTTGACACTCTCCACCAATACGGATATCCCTCCACTGATCCTAGGTTAAGTGCAAACAAAGGTAAGGTGAGCCTGTGACAGGAACTACCAGTGTAGAAGCCACAGCAGTTTACATACCACCAGGTACAGAGTCTCGTATCACAGGTACAACATAGTCTCTTAGCACAGGCAATGACCCCGGATAGAGCACTCAAGAGCAGTATGAATAGAGAATATCTATTGTTTCTGTGCATAATACTGATTGTGTGAATGATTGTGACTGTGTACAAAATATTTAAGGTACGCAAGTGCTTTGGTTCTCATATGGGTGTGTGATGTGTTGAGAAGTTGAATCATTGAATTTATGAGGGACTGCATACTGATATACTGATAAATAATATGGACTGTGACCAAACTTGTAGTGCTTTTAATCAGTAATCTCTACAATAATCTCTACAATAAATCTCTACAATAATCTCTACAATAATCTCTACAATAAATAAGACTATATAAAGTGTCAGAAAATCATTACAACAAAATGGCCGCTCACCTGCCTACGGTATAAAATATTACCTAGAGGCTAAAACCCAAATGTGTATGTTGAGTTCTTTTTTTTTTTGGATCATTTTTTTATTGACAAAAATGCGTGAAAACAGACAAAGTACAGAAATTCAGTTTTCACCCCAACTCACCCCTCTTCCCCTTCCCTACCTGCAGGTGGTTCTTGATTTCGAGATAGCCTTCCATGATGCGCTCAGCCTCCTGGCACTTTAACTGGGCCTTCTCCAAACTGTTCTCCAGCACCCGCAACTTCTGAAGACACACACACACACACACACACACACTATTGTTTACAGAGGTCTATTTCTGTATCTATTTGCTCATGTAGAATAAGTGTGGTTATAATATATCATCTACATGTGCCTAGCAATTGAGTACCCTGGCATCTTCTTCTGTTTTAGGAGTATGTGCATCAGCAGATTTTGCCGTATTGCCTTCTGGCTTCATTCTCTGGTACTGCATCTGCAGCTCCTCCAGGTGCTGCCGATAGGTCTGGGTGGAGTGTCTCAGGGCGTTAAGACGCTTCACCTTGATCAGCACCTTCTGGTCCAGATTTGTGATGGCCGCCTGAGAGAGTGTAATGGTTGGGTATGTGTGTGTGAAAGAGGGGCAGATATAAAGTGAGAAAGTTGTAAACATCCAGGTACTCTCAAATTCTTGCATACCAAGGACACTCAAATAGCTGAAAACTACACTGGAAACCTTCATCTGAGGATATTTTCATTTTTTAATTTTGTACAGAGTTGCATAACTGTCAATACTGTAGCTGGGGAGTTAACATTTAGAATTCTGTCAGTGCTGAATTATATATGAATTAATAGTAAGGATAAACAACAATACTGCTATGGTCTTTATAACATAACCATGCTTGTGTGGTTCCTCTTACCTTCGCTGACATGTTACGATAGGCATCCTTCTGTGAGCCTCTGTTATGAAAGGCTTCTTTGATGACATGTTCATCGCCCTAAGAAACCAAAACACACAAACATGCATTTCCTTCATCATCATTTTTTCTCAAATGAACAAGAGTGTAACTGAAAAAATAATCAGGTTTGGTCACTTTTACTGTTTAGTTGAATGCAGTAGATGATAATAGAGTCAAACCTCAGCTTTATGGGTACTGTACAGTTAAAATTACTTACAGCAAGAGTTTCTGCCAACTTTCTGTGCAGTCTCTTGTTCTCCTGCCTCAGCTGAAGGATGTACTCTCTGTTCTTCTTCATGGTAGCTTGAGAGCTCTCGTAGTACGCAGTTCTGTCGCCCTCTGGTGGAAAAATGAATTATTACACCACGTAACTCTCACTCAAGTGTAGGTCCTGGTCGTCTTTATCGTCCCATATCCA
>CABFOQ010042019.1:31253-88450 GCA_900660455.1 Gephyroberyx darwinii
TCCAAAAACAAAGCTGTAAATGCCATTTCGCTTGTGGCAGACACTTTTTATTGGATTTATTTTTGTTATATTATATATTTTACATTTCTATATATATTATTTCTATATATTTATTTTATGTAACGCTAATGCGTTTATGGTTTTCATGATAACTTACTACTTTGTTGGTTAGGTCTCCGCTGAAAAGGAGGTTCTTAAACTAAATAAGGGTTTAAAGTTTAAATTGTTTATTGTGACCATTGTCACGTGGTTAAACTAATACAATTCATAAAATTGATTGAGCATAAAATTGATAAATAACGTTACAGAAAATTAGCCTAAAGTTGACTAACATTACTCTGCATGAGTTGATATTTAACTCATGCTCTGTGGCTTCGCGATGAAAACCTCAAACTTACCGAGTAGTTGATTTTTTCGCTGCATTTCTGGTATTTGGTCATGTAGGGGCCGCTTGATCTCCGTGGCATTGGATGACATTTTTACTGTCTATTCTTTGAAATACAAATATCAAAGAAATGTGAATTTGTCCACATCCAGTGTTAACCGAGCGAACGGCCGTTGACAATATCGATGTTGCTTAGCAACAGTACACTTTCCACCAGGTCGAGGCTCGGTGTTTCAAATGTCTGAAAAGTAATCAGTTTTTACAGCGACTGATTAATGCCTTTCATGGCTTAATAAGTAGGGTAAAGTAACTGTCTATGTTGATCAATAATATAGAGAAAATCCTCAGTCAGCATTCATGTCCAACATTTCCGTTTTGTCTATAGCGACGAAAGCGTTTATAGTTCAGCTATGAAAGACATTCTCTTTAATTTCTCAAAGAGTCTATTTGAGTGTATTTAAGTGATAAAGTGATAACGCAATAGACCTATGCATTTTAACCTTTTAGCTTTTCCGTCCAATCCTTTTGTGTTTTTTTTACTATCAAATTTCTGACACAATGCGTAGTTATAGGTTTCTGTTTTTTTAGGAGAGTTCCTGATCACACATATTGATTGGAAATAAAAATCTTAAATTGGATGGTACTCAGTTGCCCCACCCTGGCTACCGCAAAGATTCAATTATACACAGGATAAAATGTTACTATCCCTTGTGCCATAATCCAGGGCAAACACTCGTACAAACCCAATTCAGATAGTGTTTGCCCTGGATAACCGATTAATGAAGAGGTGTAATAAGATTACACATATTTCAAAAAGTATCTTGATTGCAGTAATTTCATTTTTTTAAATGTAATTTGCTGACATAATCTAACAATTAGTTAACACCTAATACGAGAAACATTCATTCATTAACAAACAAACAGTGATAGTCTTAGTCCCTAAAGACTATCACAATGGTTTAGAGATATCCTTGGCCTCTTTTTTTCACACTGATATGACAACACAAAACTTTATTAGTATATTTACAACAAAATTAAATTTTACTGCTCTTACAAACTTATAATCTGCACATTTCAAGAATATGAAAAAGTATGAGCATCAATTTAAAAAAATGAACTTGAACTATTAAAAAAATATCGAGTCCAAAACCTGAAAACCTGTAATCTCTTATGGCTATATGAATAGTGCATCTACTCAGGTTTTAATAGCCTACAGTATATGAACATTGCTTTGGTAATTTAATTTCAAACAGTGCAATATGCATTATGCTTAATGGTATCGATAAAGCATAGCTTTACATACGTATCAACATGCATTTACTATAACACTGGCAGCCTCATGGAAACATTATGGACCCTTCAAAGCCTCCACATAGGCTGCATGACTTTCTAGAACGGCTGAGTTGGAAACACAAGATTACAAAGACATCAAAGTAAAACAGTCAGGCACAAAACCAAAATGCACAGTGTAAAAAAGCATGAATGTTTAAATTATTTGTTATCTGTAACATGAGCTCCCATATTCCTTATTGAATGAAATCACCCTTGTTGGGCATATATGGGGCATGGGCTTAAGGCTAGTAACAAAATACAAAACAATCAACAATGATATCATGGAGACAAAATAAATGAGTCCCAAATGACAGTAAAGGTTATTGTAATACTCTCTTTGTGACAGAGATGAACTCATCCACATCACAAATGTAAGGGGCACTATACATAGCACAGACATGGCACATTACCATGGTGGTTGGGATTAAACTCCTCCCTTTGTTTATTCACACACAAACATGCACGCACATACACACACACTCAAGCATACATGCATGTACACGTACACACACACACACACACTCTCACACACACAGACTCAGGCGTTATTCTACAGATTTGGGGGCTTCATTGGACTTCTTAAGGATGGTGAGCAGATTCTGGGACATGAAATACGGCCTCTCTGCTGTTCCATCGTTGCGTTCCAGGTCCTCCACTGTGACATGGACAGAAGGAGTTGAAGGAGACTTGTCTAGCAACGTGCTAATGTTGGCTAACAGCTGTCCTGTGTTTAATATTATTAATATTAATACTACTACTACTACTACTACTACTACTAATAATAATAATAATAATACATAACATTTATATAGTGCTTTTCATAGTACCCAAAGATGCTTTACAGTGAAAAACAACAGCAAATAAAACTGTTTGTATATGAGAATGGGTTTTGTCCTCATTAGGAATTAGACCAAATCAACGCCCTGGCTCACATTAGTTAAAGCTATTGGACATGCAGACTTACCTGTGACTTATCCAAATGTCAAACCACATGACACTCATACATTTACACATAACCGAACTATTGTGATTAAATACAATTACCTTTAATCAAGAACTACATCCAATAAATATGGAATATCATCAGTGTCAGTGGAAAATCTACTTACAACATTCACAATGTGACAAAGAGGAAAAAGGTACAAAAGCATCCAGAGACATAAGATGCTAGTAGCAAAGCACTCGGTAGGCCGTGTTAACACCATGCAGCACCGAGAAAGAAAGGGAGAGAAGGAGATAGACCAAGGAAAGAAAAGAGCAAGGCAAGTAGGGTCAGTAAACAATTGTAGGGTTTGCAGAGTCCGAGAGGTCAAGATGGTTGCATCATGGCAACACAATCACAGCACTTATGCCAGTCTGAAATACCAAGGCAAGTGGGTGGCGATACAATACATGGGATCCCATCCAAGTGAGTGATCTTGGCGGGGGTCTCTAGACTGAAGCAAAATAAATATACGTACACTACTGTATATACACATTAGTTCCATAGGAAAAAAGATCTAATATTCATACAGTATATCAAACATGTTTGTAACCATTTGGCGTCAGCTGGTATTATTGTAAACAGTGAAAGAGATTCACCATTGATTGAGATGTGTTGCTTTGACTGTAAACATGGTATTTAGCGGTTCTGTAGTGCATTCATTAACAGGATTAAGACAGCAAATATTAATGATAGTAGTCAGGCACAGGTTCAGCACTTACAATGTTCTACAGATCGGCACAATGTAAAAACCAACACTGTCTATAACCAACATAACAGAACAAGATTTCTCAAGCTACAGAGATGCACTGGGCTTTTGACCTGCTTCAACCTGCTTCACACGATGACCTTCTCTGAAAAGAGCAAACCTTGAGGTCACACCATTGACATAACAAGGCAACCTGCATTTTAGCTCGTTGTATAGCCTACATTTAACAGGTCCATATCACAAAGTCGTTAGGTACAGTTGTTCCATTCAGCACGTACGTATTTACCAAGCCTCGTTTCTTTTGCCATTGCATTAATCTTAACATCTACTCCTGTGGTGCAGAGGGAGGATCTTCTTCTTTAGATTCCTCCTTCTCATCTTTCTTTTCATTAGTCTCTTCTTTCTCAGCCTCTACAGATGGCGGCACGACCTCCTCGGGCTTTTCCTCCTCTTTCAACTCCTGCATTTCTGCTGGTTCTGTCACTTCTGGTTCTTCCTTCTTTTCAGCCTCCTCTAGTTGACTGACTTCTTCAGTTTTCTCCTCCTGTGGTTCTTCAGCATCTGTCTTGGACTGCAGAGGTTGCTCCTCCTCATTGCCCTGCTTCATCACTTCCTGTTTTCTTAGTTGGATCTCTCCATCTTGTTGCTGAAGAGGGGTTTCCTCCTCCACTCTCACCTCGTCTACTTGCCCGGCAGAATCCACCTGCTCAAGACCATCCTGGTCTTCCTCCACCCTCTTTGTTTTGGAGAGGATCTCATGTAGCTCGGGCGACATGAAGTAAGGCCTTTCAGACGAGCCATCATTTCTTTCCAAGTCCTCACCTTTTCAGTGTGCGTGTATGTTTGTGCAGTGTGTTAATGTTTGATTGATTGATTGTTAATAATTAGAACCAAATGAAAATATGGAAAAAATGTGGAAACAGAAAGAGAAGGTGTGAAAATAATAGAAAAGTTAAATAAAGGGGAGAAATGAGACAAAGAGAAGAACAGTCAGAAAGGTGGCAGGAACAAGAGAAAACCAGCAGCTCAGACTGAGATGGTTGTATGAGTACTTAATCTCTCATTCAAAACACTATGGCTATCAATCGACATGTTAACAACGCCTTCGTAGAGTTACTTACAGAAACAGAGGAAGAGTGTGTCCACACACATGGCATACACGCTGAAGAACCCATGGGCGATGAGGTAGGATCCCACCACCACCGTCTAGGCGTACAGTATCACAGTGTTAAACGTCTGTTGTAACATCACATGTATGATGTATGACATGAGACCCACTAAGATGTATGATGCAGATCTTGTTCCCTTTCTATGACAAGTTTCAAAGCCAAAGATCAAATTGTATAGACATAATTCTCTCTCACCAGTATGGGTACCCAATAGTAGTTAAGAGATGGAGCGGCTTCCTCTACAGCTTTAATCCTTCCAGAGAAGAAGAAGAAAGAGCAGATCCCTGTATAGGACCAAAAGCGTAAAGGCTTAGTGAAGTTAAAATAGAAAGTACACAGACATCTCAGCTGGTTTCTGATGAGGTTTAGAGTATATCTTTAAGCAAAAACACCCTTACCAACAATTCCAACAATGAGGAGCTTCCCAAGAAACAGTAGGAAGTCAGTCACTTTGTCTAAGACAGCCACCCTGTATGGAGAATAGGCACATTTCAGTATATGAAAGGTTGTAGGTTGTAGTCTAATCCTGACTGCATTTTCAAGACAAGCTTTATTTAAAACCTACGTCACATGACGAATGCCCACCTGACAATGTTTCTCATGAGAAGGAAGAAGGCATCTCGAGCTGAGGTACAGAAGCTTTTGCCATAGATGGCAACCTAGAAGGAGAAAGTATTTAACATCACTTTAGATACCAAGCAGACTTGAAATCTTATGGGCAGGTGTATCCAGCCACAAAACCTCACCATGATGTAAGCATTTCTGTTCAGGAACTTGATGCATTTCTCCAGACACCAGAAGCAACACTTCAGGCAACTTAGCAGGAACTTGGCAAACTTGTTCTGTGCACCTAAGGGGTGAGAATGATTTGATGATGATCATACGTTTACATGCACAGAGTAACCTGGCTATTGGCCATACGCCAGTTAAGGTCTTATTTGGGTTAAGCTGTTTACATGTATGTTTGATACCCTATGACTGAGTATCCCTGTTGCCATGAATAAACCAGTTAACAGTATATTCCTGTCCACCTGTGGTGTCCCGCCCACAGACAGAACACAGGCAGAAGGAAAAAAGGCAAAAAAGTATGAAAAGGTGCATCTGCCAGTTACTCCCTCCCTCTTTGATATAGGCAATAGTAAGATTACTTCTAATACAAGGACAAGAAATGATGATCCTAATTGCTCCATATTTTTTGTTGACATCAAAATGTACCCATAGTGTGTGTGAAGTGAAAGGAGTAAGATGCATTTATTATCAGAGTGAGCCAGGCATCTTAACCAGGTTTCTCATAAATGGAGTATGAGTTTACCCAGGTTATTCTAACGTAACAAAGCCGGGTCACATGAGTAACTGGTTTAACAACCAAATTCTCTGTGCATGTAAACATAGTCACTGATAAATGTATGATACATGTATGAAATGTACATCACTGATAAAAGCATCAAATCAATCCCCCTGTTCTAATGTTATCCAGTCTGACCTTTCAACTTGTGGTCCAGGTATTCCAGTATGACCCGGATGACCTGGACCAGAGACAGGATCAGAGAGCCGAAGGCCAGGGAGCCTGTGTGGTATCTGGATAGGAAGCAGCAGTGAGGAAGAGGAGGAAGATGGTAAGGGTTACAAAGGGTTAGATAAATCCGTCTTTGTATAAGACAAGGTAATAACATTTGTTGCTTAGTGTTGAGATCTTGCCATTAGGCTAGAGAAAATGTTTTGAACAAAGCAAAGCAAAGCAAAACAGCAAAAGGTTCACACACAAACACACACGTGCACGCACACTCACACAAACACAAACATACATACAAAGATACAGTATGTACACATCTACTTTCTCACCTGAGAGCCCGTCCCAGGGAGGAGAAGATCGGGAAGGCGGGGATATCATCTGGCTTCTTGAAGGCCCAGTAATAGGAGGCAAAGGCCCCCGCCAGAGTGACCTGGCCCAGCGCCGTCACAAAGTTGGCACACCAGAAGAAGAGGAAGACGTTGTAGAACTGGAACAGGATAAGGTATTTGTGGTAGAGGGTCTCACCACCATAGAAAGCAAACTGGCACTCTGCATCAGGACACTGGGCTGAAATGTTGGAGGTGTTGTATGTCTGAAGAAAGAGAAGAGGAAGGGCAAAGGATTAGAAAATAGATTTTTGCTTCTGTGTGTGGAGCACAAACTGTAACGTAGTCATGAAAGTGAAGATAAACAGTGCACCAGTCAAACTGGCAATGTGCATCCATGAGTTTTTTCCTAAAAAAGGTGGCAAACGAAGGAAAATTGTCTTGAAATTGCACAACCCCACTATCTTTGCTCATGTCATCAATGAGCAGATAAACGAGGTAATGACGTTTAGTGGCATACCTTGGGATCGCAGGTGTGTCTTGCGTATTCACACTCAGAGGTGTTGAAAACTTTATAGACCTGCTCATTAGAGGTGGACAAGAAACTGGTCAGAGCTGTCAAGGAGGTTATAACAAGGGAGAATATCTATCAGAATATCAGCTGTGTCTTTTTTTGATTGGTACAAATCATCTGTCACTCTTTCTTTGCCTTGTAAACTAATGATTTATTCACAAGGCTTGTTTGAAAATGTTCATATTGTCTGTGAGGTCAGTGGATAGGGGCTTTAATAATCTTTTGAATGGCATGGAAAAGACAAGGATACACAGCGGTGATGGCCCAGTACGCAATCACCACGGCAAGGAGGGCAAAGGTCAGCAGCGGGTAGAACAGCGCTGACATCACATGCCCAACAGCTCTGCCAAAGAAAACAATGGTCAAGCGGTTATGACAACAAGCCTATAATAATTTAAAGCTTATAATAATTTACACTGGTAACTTATATGCTCTCTCCTCAGTTGTGATGAGACTATATACTTTATTTTGGTGATGTTTGGGTGTAAGAATAAAAGGTCTCATTTTACCGTTACAGCGAACAAACTGATCATACTATACTATCTTAAGGAAACTGTGCAGCGTGAAAGTATAGAGTGACCCTGTGCATCACAAGACTGGAGGGAATCACCAACTCAGTGTGACCAGGGAGGAGTACAGGACTGACCGGCTGGCTTCTTTGATGAGGGCGATGGCGATAACGACTCTCTTCCTGAGGAAGATGAGCAGCAGGATGATGACCACCTCCACAATGGCCAGGATGATCACTAGTAGTAGGGAGGAAAAACAAACACAGCAGATAAACAATGACAGTGATTAGAGGGGTGTTAGTGCTCAATAAAGGGTGTTAAGAAAGTGTAATGCTGATATAGCATGTGTGTATACTGCATGGACATAAGAGTTGCATTATAGAATGAAAGTGTGCTTCTGCATACTGAAGGCCAGCCAGGTCTGTCTGATCTGCAGGTAGACAGAGAAGTCTGTCTGCAGGCCCAAGTCACGGATGGTGACGTCAGCTCCAGGCTCTCCCTTCAAACTGGCGAACTCCATGTAACAGTGGAAAATCCCTAGTAAATACAAACACAATAGTATCCAAGTTAGAAAATAGCATATTTAAGTTTAAGTTCAAATATTTTTTAAGTTTTTTAAAATGCATTGTCATTTCAACAAAAGCAGCGTAATCTCAAATAGCAATTCTCTTATCTCTGCCAACACATGGAAGACTTACCATATCCAATGACCAGGATAACCAAGACAATCATGACCCAGACCATGACACCAGCCAAGTACCGCAACAGGACGATGAAAATCAGGCTGACGACCATGGCTATCACCAGACCACTAGAGAGGGTTGATACAGCACACAAAATAATAGCAGTGTAGCCTTGCACAAGCCTGAGACAGTTGTGGTGAATACATACTTTCTGGTGGATACTTGATTTAAAATGATCAATTAGATCATCAATTATTGTTTGGGCAACTAAGTGTGCTGTCTTATCTTCCCTATTGACTATTTAAGAGACCAACTAGTTAACTATAAATAAGGGAAAAACAGGCCTGTGAGGGTCCAAGGCTGGGGGATGTCGTGTACTAACAATTTATTGTTTTCACATGTTGGGCACTGTGAAGCCCTTTGAGACTGTAACAGTGATTAAGGGCGATAAAAATATAATGTGATTTGATTTGATTAACTATTATAGCGTAAATACAAGACGCACTCAACACAAACGCAATTCAGAACAAAGTCAATTTCATTCTGACGGTGTCGAGAAGATACAGCCCTGCGTTGTGTTTTCTTTAATGTGACACTGAGAAATTTTAAAAAGGTATTTTAATTTGCATGACAGGTCACAATGGCTTTCAAGTAAACCTCTCCATGCAACTTCATTGCGGCTTGCTGCATGTAGTATCCTGTTCATAGTCCCAGGATTGAATCTCATTTTACTGTGCTGCCTGAGTAAACACGTTTAGGGGATGTCACATTGTATATGTACAGTCTACTGTTCACTATGCCTTGCACTGTCCCACTGCAGTGTGCAGTATGTGAGGTCTTATTGTCTGTTGTTCAGTATGTGATGTGAAACTCTACGACTTGTCAAAATGTCTGTGCACAAATGTCACTGAGGCAATTTCCTTTACAGTTATTGTACTTAGCGATTCAAGTGATGATGTCATGGCCTATTTTGTTTGCAACCAGAAACATCTTGACGGCTGAATTGGTTGCAACATTATTTAATATTCTTGGATGGTGGCAGAGTAATGTACAATCCTCAGCCCGTCTGTCCAGCAGCAGAAGCAGAGTCATCTGCCAAAAAACCTCAACATGGGCCAAGGATATTTACAAAGCTCAGTGTATAGTTGTGGGTTAGACTAGGCCTAGGGACAGCACAATTAACTAACATAACATTAACAATTTAATAATGCCATATACTGTACACCATTGATTCAAATGCATCAGACATAAGGCAATAACACAGCTGTAAAAACACTACTCAGTCTCAGTAACCTGTAGCGGTCTCACATACTCCCTATTCAGCCTACCTGTCACGGAATAACGAGATCCCTTGGAAGTGGCAGTAGCAGGTTCATCCACTTCTGAGTTGGCTGGGGAGGTTCAGCCCATTCAGTCCCCCTGAAGCCAAATCAGTACAGTTGCGCACTGAACTGTTGAGCGCCTTGCTGTAGCGGCTCTGTTATAGCTCACTCAGTCAATGACCGGCTGTAGTGGTGGCTCAAGAAATCCACTTCTCCTCCTCACACGCCCCCTCTCCTCCCGATTTACGAGCCCTATGATATGATTAAGTTACAAGGCTGACAGAGCGCAAACATACGTACTGCCCGGTCGCATCTATAAAAATAATCTCGCGGCAGAGTCCCTCCGCCCCTTCATGTCTGCCTTTCCAATTTCCCAGCTCTCCCACTCTCCGTACCGATATTTGGGGCTCGTTTCTTTCCTACACCTCCCGTTCATGCAACTCTCATTAGATGCACCGTATACAGTAACAGTTAGTGAGTGAGTTTATAGCGCCCTTATTGTATTTGTAGTATTGTTATCTCCTATTCCATTACTATAATATTCCTAGAGACTTAGAGTTTTTCTGTGATATTTGTGTAATACCCTAAAATGTATGATAGGGTTACTATAGATCGTAATTCGTAAGGGCAAGACAAGTGATCCCCATCTCAACATGTGAGCAACGTGAGTGACAAAGGTGCGCTGCTCAGCGCCGCATGCAAACAATACATAAGGAGAAGTGACAGAGCCATAACGTGGATGCAGACACTTTACAGAGCCATGCTACATTTACAATCGCAGCCCGTGCTGTTGCAATGTGGCAACGGACGAGGGTCCTGGTAACATATGAATGTATGTATGAGAATATGCAATAGTGACTTATCCACAAAGCCTTTGGACACATTCAGGGTGCGATGTGAGCCTATCCTGTCCAAACAGAAATACCCCATATATACCCTGTGATTTCAGACAATTACATTTACCATCTCCACTGAACCAAAGGCCCATTCAATTATTTCCCAGATACATCAACAATGAACACAGCCTCTATACATAGACGACAGAGAGCACCCAGCACGATCACCCCTGCGCTCCGCCTGCCTTCTCCCCGACAGAGAGCTCGCCCTTACCGGGTGGCGAACCGCGCTCTTCCCCTCTCTGGCAATTTCCTTTTCACACCACGGCCGGGCATTTGCGAATCAATTCAGCGTGAATGCAAAGGTTACCCCGTTGGGATATGAATGATAAATGTTCGCGTTAAATTGTCCATTTCCCTTATCCACAACAGTCCACACACGACCCGCCCCCGGCGTTTCTGATTGGCTCAGGAGGCTCCTCGACGCTTTCGTCGCACAGTAAAGAAAAACACGCACATCTGGGTAGCGGTACAGCGCAACTGGAGCATTTTGGAAACACCGAATTACGCACAAGACTTGCGCCGGCATGAAAGACCGTCATATTGCCCAATGTGGCTGGAAATGGAGCCGTCTGCGTCTTGTAGATAAAGATGGTCATCTAGCTACACTAAACCGGGGGTTCTCCAACACTTCTATGTCACGGACCCCCAAATTGACACAGATTATGCCGCGGACCACCATTTGATAAGATTTAGTCCCAGAGACGCCCATATGGGACGATTTTGTATTGTTGTTTATTTAGTATTGACTTGTATGTCTGGGAAGATAGCGTAATGGTTAGAGTGAAACCAATGATTAGAACAGGCTTTCTACATTCTGTAATTGCGATAATTTCTAGGGACCGTTCTAGGACCGCTGGTTCTACTTTGAGAACCAATGTACTGGAGTATTCAGAGATTTAGAATTAATAAATCATCCATGAACAAAGGAAATGTAGCGGGCTTTTATTGTGGTAAACTTATGGCGTCCATCGCCATCAAAAGATGATAGCCTATCATAGACTTCTAATAACTTAATGTAAAAGCATTGGCTATGAATGTCTCCTAAAAGCAATGAGACCAGATACTGAATGAGTTTAATTGAACGTTTAAGGGGTACAACCTTATATCACGGGAAATAGAGCTGAGTGGCACAAGTGTTCCTCGTTTCACAGTGAAATCGTCATTCCTGAGACTCTTGCGCCGCTCTGTGTCCAAAACGAGCGGCCCTTCTTTCTTTCCCTCCTTTTCTGATTGGACTTCTTTAGATTGAGCTCACCACTGAATCTCTCTCCTGGATCTGGCGCTGCGCTAAACCAAGTGAAACCAAGTGTGGACAGACGGCTGGCTGGGCAGGCGGGACTAATCACTGAGCAACAGTGTGGAGGCTTTCTGAGGATTAAGGACATCTGCCACAGTTTGAATGTGGTTTCAGGATGCTTTCACAAAAAATAATAACAGAGTGTATAAGGATTAAAATGCCATAAATGCTCTAATGCCCATTGCTACAAAAGGAAGAGACCCTGTTCCTGAGGCATTATATTATGAAACAGTTACAATAAAAAAGATTGGTAATAACAATAATAATAATCTTCTGGCCTAGTTGTCATGATTTCTACTATTACTACTACTACTTCTTTCACTAAATCAGGGGTTCCCAATATTTTTCTCATATGAAGGACCACGGTTTGATAAGATTGTGTCCCAAGCAGCCTCAATTGAGATTTTAGCTAGTTAGCCATGATGTCACTCTAGACGGGGTGACAGTGGGGAGAGTGAGACCAACACAGACATCCTTGTACAGTCTTAAAGTGAAATGAGTGAAATGAAGCGAATTTAAACTAGCCGTCATTTTGTTTGGGGCCCTTTCAGGCACCGCTGGTGGTCCCCCCACTTTGGGTACCACTGCACTGGATAACTCGTAGGACGTTTCAAGACTGCTGGCATTTCAAAAATCTTAACGTGGCTGAGGACGAGATGGGCGTAAAACGGTGAATCCGCCTCTACTCACGTGCGGCAGAATTATTAAAACTCATAGGGCTCGTGCTGCATTCACGTGATATGGGAATAACCGTGAGAACAACCTGACCGTTGAAGTTTCTCGGAGGTAGAGCTGCTCTGGAGGCAGAAATAAGGCTTCAGCCTAATATTACTTACCCAGGAGACATGTGGTTATTTGGCTCCGCCCATTGATGTTTAACTAAACCAGTGAGATCATTTCTGCCTCAAAAAGCAGCACTGCCTCCAAGAAATGTCTGTATAACTCTCCAATCTGCGCTGACTGTAACGACTTGGAGATTTTAATGTTTAAAGGTTTCTGAACACTCTTAGAGTTTATGTTTTACAACAAAACTAACTTGCAGTGTCTAGCTGTGTCCTTAAAAGCCGTGATCACACAATGACTTAAGCGATGAAAAGCGCTCAATTTGTTTGTTTTGTTAAAAATTAATATAGTTTCCACGTAGCATTTACCTCCTGAAAGTAAGATGAAGGACATTTTCTGGTAGCATTCACCACCTCAAAGCTGGGGCAAACGTTTATTATCCCAAGTAGTATTTACGCCGAGCACCGGTATTTTTTAAGTAGGATCATCGTATGTACAATCTTTTCCATGTAACCTGAATGCAGCATCAGCGAAAGGCTCCTCCCATACCAGAAGTAGAATCAGCTACTGTGTGTTGTTGAGTTTATTGAAAAGGTAAGCCCTCGGTTTTCATGACAAACATGCAAGAGTTGCTGTTTTTAGTGTTGATGGTGCTGTGCCAGACGAGGTAAGCGAGGACTGGAGAAATATCAACACATGTTGATCAAGAGTTTCCGCTATATAGTAATCGCAATAGAGTAGATGAGTAGATGAGTTGGCTCCTCGCCCTATACGCAAGCCGAATTTTGATTCAAGCCCCGCCAAGTGACGTCAGATGTGGGTGGATCACCTGACAGTAAATCGCCGTGCTTTTTATTTAATATGCTGAACCCTCTTACTCCAGAGATAATGCCATGCCGTCCAATGGATAATACAATAAGCTTTAGCCTTGGAATGTGTTTACACTGTAGGGGGCATATCTGACTGTGTGTACATGAGGCTTGATGACCCGTAACCCCAGCCCCGTCTGTCCAGGCCACAGATCATGCTTCTATAATGATTTACTAGAGTCAGGGTCACTGAAAAGACACGCCATGCTTCTTGTAGCTGCAGTATTGCAATTCACCCTTTACACATTTTTACAGGTATAGTTGTAAAAATGTTATAGGACCAATTTGTTGGCCTCTGGGAGGATATGCCCTGTTTTGCAGCATACCTTCCATACATACATGCACGTATGTGTGCAACTGTTTTGTGTGTATATGTGTGAGAACGTGATGATGACAATGGTGGTGTGTGTGTGTGTATATACACTCACCTTTGTCCCCACCAATCCATACAAATGAGTCAGCTATTCCTCCACTCTTTGTTCGCCTCTTGTCATTCCTCTACAGTTGGTGTCAGGTCAACAGCATGCTGGAAGTGCAGGCAGATCGGGTCATGGTACTCGGAGAATGGGAGGAACGCTGGCAGGACGGCAGAATCGGCTTCCACCAGCCCCACGTACACAAGTAAACACCTCACTTCTGCTTACATTGTCAGTGGAGTGGTGTAATGAGCAAAAGTCCTCATGCCACACTAGATGGTTATATCGGCCGTATGGGTAAGGCCCCACTCCGGTGAACTCAGAAAAATGTTCAAACAAGGCTCGCAAGCAAATCATTGGTTTACAAGGCAAATGAGGAGTAACAACTGATTCCTCCCAACTGAAACAGTCGCCGCCCTTCTCTCCACTTGCTGCAGCCCTTAGGCTCATTGGGACTGTGAGTGGTGGAGATATTCATACATTCACTTTTCCAAATGGAGTTTTTATGTGAGATGAGTTTAGAGATGATGATGTCACTGGAGGAGGTCTTTAAACTATTGATTAAAAAGAGATCATTAGGAATGTGATGTGTGACCTGTTGTTATCAGTACTGATACTGGTGTTTGTTTCAATAGGATGCTGGAGGAGAACATTGACAAAGTTCTCGCTGGACGGACGGGCGTTCGCTTCTTCTTCCCTCTCTGTGGGAAAGCTGTAGATATGAAATGGTATGGAAATGATCATCTTATCTTTAAGGGCGAGTTCTGCCAGTTCAGTTGCAGACGAAGGGATTAGACTAATAGCATGTAAATGTACATTCATGTCCATAAGCACAATCATAAGCTCATAAGGTCATAATCATCATCAAGGGTGGAAGGGGAGATGTGGTGCACGGTCAGGGTTACACCATTAACTATTGTAGAATTTAAGGAGCATTAGCGGGGATAGCGGCCAATTCTGAATTACTATTGTTATAACTTAATATATAATTTAACATTAAGGCCACTACTTTGTGTTTCTTCTTTCTGTGTGAAATCCAGGCTAGCAGACATGGGCCATTCAGTGGTCGGGGTGGAGATTGCTGAAAAGGCCATCAGACAGTTCTTTGAGGACAGCAACATGACCTACAGCGAGGAGCCTGTCCCTGCCTTACCTGGAGCAAAGCTGTACAAGGTAGGTGTACTGTATGTGAGTGTAAATGTTTAAGGGACGATCGTTCTCCCATACTTTTCTGAAAAGCTTTCTTCAATGTAGTACATAGGAATAAAACAAATAGGAGAAAAAAAAGACTTTACACAATCGTGATCATGTGCACTGTGAAAGGTTTTTCTTTAAGGTAGCATACGACCACACTGCTTTTGTTTGTTTCACAGAGCTCTGAGAGAAATATCTCCTTATATCAATGTGATCTTTACAGGTTCTCGAGGTAAGGCAGGCATATATTTTTTATATCACTTGAAAGATTCAATTATTTTGAACAAGTGCAAGGCAAACTTTTTTAAAAAACTTTTTTTTCATTTCACAGTACCATTGAAGGGCAATTTGGGGCAATTTGGGACAGGGGATCTCTAGTGGCCATCAACCCAAGAGACAGAGAAAAGTATGCTGAGATCGAATTGCATCGTTTGAAAAACCTACTCTGACAAAATAATTTCTTGCCTGTCCTAAAGTAAAACCCAATACGCTGTTTAAATCTTAAGACCTATTCTCACAAAAGAGGAACAATTTGGAGAATGTTGCGCATTATGATTTTGCAATCATTAACAATGAAATTTATTTTTTTCAAAATAGATATGTGACATTTTGAAATAAAATCTATTTTTTTCCTGTGCTGTCTTAACTGCTATGTCTCTCATAACACCGCAGGTATGCTTCTCTCATCACTTCTCTGATGGCCAAGGACTGCAGATACCTCTTGGACACTTTGCTCTACAATCCTGAACAATACAAAGGTAGTTAGCTAGAAACACATACTGTCACTGAAAACACCATAGAGAAGGCCACTGTGCCCGCGGTCTAAGACTGACTCCCCCCAGAGCCTCCTCCTCCTACTGTCTCAGTAAAGGAAACGATGTATATACATAATTGGAGGAACATAAAAGGGAAAAAGACAAGCAAAATGGCAGAGGGGTGTGTGTGTGTGTGGTAAGTGATAAAGCTGATTGTATTTCCCTTTCAGGTCCTCCCTTTGTTGTGCCTGACGAGCAAGTGCATAGCCTGTTTGGTAAGTGTTGTTAATGATTAACAATTGTGACTGTTAGTATTTCTTAAAACTAAGGCCCAAAAATAATCACAATACAGAAGTTATAGTGATATGGGAATTGCTAGTAGATACCAATATATTGAAATGTCAGTAGATTTTGTTTTTTTGCTGAGCCTGGGGTCTCGGGCTAAGATTAATTTAAGGTTTTTAATAGAGCATTTCCTTCCTCCAGGGAACAGCTGTGATATTGAGCTGCTGCGGTCAGTGGGCGCCCTGACAGAGAGACAGAGAGGCTGGGGGTTGGACTCCCTGAATGAAAACGTACACCTCATCACTCCAAAGAGCAGTTAAAAACAGTGTTGTACGTTTAGAGAGCTTACAGTAGCAGATTTCACGCGTTTTATTGCAGACATAGGACCTAGGCAATTTTTTAAATGCCTATGCATCATTTGGACACACTGACTGTTCTGTTCCTCTGCATTTTGGGCAAGAATGGAAATAAAGTGAGAGAAGTTCAGAAAGTATTGGAAACTTACTGGTGTGATAGGACTTCCGGTATTTCCTTCACAGAGATCATCTGTTATTGTTGTTTTAACCCTTTGAATGACTGAATTAATAAAACATTTCTGCACACGATTGGCTAATTCATGTCTCCCCACAACAAGTAGAGCTTAATGCATTAAGGGTCGCACGTTACTTCCGTATTTCCTCTCCATTGGCTGTTGCCTGGATACCTGACAGTAAACAGCGAGAAGGAAACAGGAGCTAACTTCTGGACAGGTTTTGTTTGCAGAAATGCCGATGCAGCACAAGGACACGGGACATGTAAGTTCTTCAGCTGAGACAGACGCGTCTTGAAAGTTTTGAGCGAGAAGAAAGATCAATAGGGTTATATAAATTTAATTAACTTAATGGTTTTGGGGGTTTTTTAGATTTTTTTTCAGAAAAGTGAGGCGAGCGAAAAATAAAAATAATAAAATGTGACGCTGGGCATCCGTTAAACTTTTAATTAAATTTCCATGGCCTTATAATACACATTAAAATACAGAGTTTCCACTGGTCTTGCTTTAGAAAAGCGTGTCTTTTAGTGTCAATCATTTGTTTCTGGCTGTGATGAAGACTATCTTGCAGGTGAAATCACCTCCTCCTGGCCGCTGGGTCTGGAATGATGAAGCCCAATGCCTGGAGTTTTCCAGGTGAGGACGTTATTGGGCAACTCAAGCATTGCTGTATAACTGCATCGTCATATCTGAGAATATATTTATTGTTTATGTTTTTAAGAAAGATCAGGCCTGCTGTGGTCTTTGTAAAATTATGATCTCCCTCCTTTCTAGTTCCCATCCAGCGGTGGAGGCTTTATCAAAGAAAAGAAGGGAAACCAATTTAAACGATCTTCACCAGCGACCAGAGAGGTAAAAGTCAGCTTGTAAAATTCAGTATTTGTGCACAATAATCATAAACACTAGCCTACAAAGTCAGAAAACATATAATTAACTGCTGTTATTTATGCTAACTCGTGTTTGTCCATCATTGCCCCTTTAGGTTGGCCCGGCTCTCTGCATTGAACGATAGGGGGCGCCAGAGCACCAGGAAGACGCTGAGCCCTTCTCATCTGAATGCATACAGATCCTCAGTGATGCAGAGGCAGGGGGCCCATGTCACTATTGAGGATGTTAAACGCAAGTGTCAATATGTAGGCCCAGTAATGATGATATGAAGTCAGGACCTGTTGTTAGTAGTTGAGGAGGGGGATTGTGTTGTATTTGACACAACTTACTTGAGAACTTGAGTTGGCATCCCTGGAAACCCAGATAGACAAAGATTGAGGTTTTGGGACAATTAAATGGACCATGTAGACGGGGCGGCTTTCTAGAAGAGCCTCCCTGGATTCAATCTCCTTCGCTCATCCCGAAATGCAATCCACACACACCATTTCTCACAGTTTGCCAAGCTGCCAAGAGCAGATGTTGATGCATGGTTGCTTTGCTCTGTGGGAGGGGTAATGGCATTTAGCCATAGGATGCCTAGTCTGCTCCTAGTCAGTTGGTGAAGTGCCAGTCTCAAGTTCAATCAATCACGGGAAGTCTCTGTGTTGTAGAGGTGGCCGTCAGTTTGCTGCAGGAGAATTATTCCCTTCCCATTCCGTTCTGCTTCTTGGCTGTATTGAAGTAAGGAATACATGCACACGCACATATGATTTCACATGGCACATGATTTCCATTGCCTACAAACATGAAGAGCTGGATTACACAGTGCTACTACTTCTCTGTCTGTGTCCAGGATGAAAGAGCTGGATGAATTTCTGGCTGTCCTTCTCCTCTACCTGTCCTGTTACTTTGAGCACAAGTCCCTGGAGAATAAACCTAAGTCTCTCATGGTGTAAGTATGTTGGCCAGAGGGAATTTCATCACAGACACACTCCAACTAACTAATGCTCATTCTCTTTTCATTTCTCTCCCCCTGATTATCCCCCTATGTCTTTCACTTCTCTCTTTTTCCCTTTTCTTTCTCCCTCTTTTCTCATTCCTCTTTCTCTTCTTCTTTTTGTCCCTGTCTCTCTTTTCCATCCTCCCTCCCATCCCCATCCCTACGCCACCGCCTGCCAGCGAACAGAGTATCACAATGCACCAGCTGATGGCGGAGACCTCGGCCAAGGTGGAGATGGCTCAAAAGAAGCTGGCTGTCTGCTACTTCAGTCTGATCATGGGCCCAGGGATGGCACAGCACCACCACAAGTTGGGTGATTTGTTTAGATTCATCAAGGAGGGTGAAAATGTCTTGTTCTTCCTTGCAACATTTTCACTGAATGGAGATTTGCTAATTCAAGGGGAAGGACATCTCTCGCCATAACCCGCTCATAACGCCCCTATCGCCTCCCTTCAAAACGCCTCCCTGGTTACTGCCTTTTTGGATCTATGAGTAGGTGCAAACCCTGCAAGGTTTCTTTAATTAAACAACAAATCTGCCATACCAGGAGGTTCAGAGGACGCCTGGAAATTGTAATCTAAAATTTAATGGGAGAGCTTAAATCAGGGCTCGGATTTGGTGAAAATCTTACAATATGTAGAGTAGAAGAGGAGGATAGGACCAACGAAGGGTTGAAGAAGTGTTTGTGAGGAAGTTAATTGAGTTGATGGACTTGGTAAGTTATGAATCTTATATATGCCTTTAATTAAGGGATATATGTGGTGTGGGGTACAAAAGGCCATCAACACACAACTGTTATGCTAGCCCAATAGAAGATCATTGGAGGACCATAAAATAAGAGGTGCTTATTTTGTTTCAGTTTAGTCTCACCCGGTCTAATAAAAACCTATTTCTGTTGACTGAACAAATGGAAACGGGCACACGACTACTTTAAGGGTCCTGTCCAAAAGTTCAGGACCAATGCTAAAACGATGATGTCATCCACAAGCAGAGGTCAGCCAATGGCAGTAGGCTGCATCATACAATGTGCCCTTTTGTGTTCCTCCAGGAGCCCCGTGCCGTCAACCTCCAGAGAGCGGTTGCTACATGAGGTAGGCGCAAACAGGACCTAGCTGCTACAAATGTTGTACTCATCAACCTAATTGCCTTCTAACTGATGTTTGGTTATGAAACACTGTCCGCCCGCTTCATTCACAAAGTTTCTTAGAATCTAGAAATCTGGGGCCAGGTCACGAGTGAAGGGTCTGGGTCCATATTTATCTAGTGCTGACCTGAAATCAGTTTTGTATCTGAAGTCACAATGAATGAGAAGAACCGGTTAGCGATCCTAGATTAGCGCTCCCACTTTGAGCGTCTATAAAAATATAGCACTTGGTCAGTGATAGTAAATCGGTGCCCACATTTTTTTTTAGAAACTTCCTAAATGTGCCTCCTAACTGACTTTGGCAGCATGTTGAAACGTTTTAAAGTGTATCGCCTCATCTACTAAAAGCCAGAGTAAAGGCCAGCTCACCATCTGTGACTGCAGTGGGTACAGAGCAGAACAGGATGACATTGAGTGCTGGTTGCGCCTGGTGACCTTAACGAATTTATTAGTGGTAGGAGATGTTGACTCAACACAGGTGCTTTGCTTTGACAGGCTCTCTCCGGTGTTTAACCAGGTGGGTGGACAAGGAGGGAAATAACACGCTAACAGCAGCAGCTTAATGCCAGCTCTGTATGGGACCTTTTTGGACTCCAATAGCTGCTGTGACCTTTTTAAAAACACAGAAGAATAAGTGGGCGCCCGGGCCTCTGGTCAGGAGCTGGGAATGTTGAGTGTTCGCTGAATGAAACATGTTGAATGAATGGACGTCCCACTCAGTGAATGAGTTAGTGAATGAGTTGGTGATAAAGGATGAAGAATTCAGATATGAAGGCAGTAGATAAACTGTCTTGATCTCGGGTGAAGAGACAAACTGCGTCTGTGTTACCTTGGTGCCTAATGTGAATCACATCTATCAACGTGTCTCACAATCTTCACATCCTTTTTCATATTTCACCTTATTCCATAACATCATACATAACATTTTCTCCTCTCCCTCTTACCTTGGTACACGTCCCAAAGCGTAACATGTAACATTTCTTTCTTTGCCCTCATGCCCCACGTTCAGGGTCACTTCAGCTGCTCGGTGTCCCAGGTGACATTCTTCACCCTCTTCTCCACCCCCCCTCCCCTATTTCCAGTGCTTGTACAGCTTCTTCTGCTATGTGGCCTGGGTGACATTTGGCAGGAAGGACCTGAGGGGCATCCAGGAGGAGGTGGGGCGTCTGCTGCACTCCGACATCTTCAACACCGCGATGAGGAACAGGACCGACGGGGACCCGGGAGAGACCCCCCGCGCCCTCGATGGTTCAGTGAAGATGGAACGGGCCGATCCCAAGGGACGTTTTGAGCAACGGTGCGTGGGGGTGACGGGGACAGGGGTTGGGTTGAGGTGGTGTGTTAGAGTTTGTGGCGAGGGGTCTCGTGTATGTTTCTGTGTCAAAGAGTCAAAACACATTTCTAAGTTGTCCAAGACCCCTCCCCTTCAACTCCCTTTGTACTCTCCTTCAACTTCCTTTACTTGTTGTCCCGTCCTCCAGGGGCCCGTCTGACCAAGCAGGACTAGTGGGTTAGCCAGGTAACTTTGGGAATGTGAGGTGGACTTTGTGAAAAGAAATCTTTTTACAGCCTCAACGTGACGACGCGATATTATATCAATGTATCAGTGCCTTCATGACGGGGCAGTGATAGCCTATTGACATCCATTTCTTTCCCATACTTCCCACCTTTACAGTCGACAGCATGTTGACATAATCCCACAATTTTTAATGTAATTTATTGCTTTTATTGATTTTTTTCCCACTATTTTTATTGATTGTTTTTATATTTGAGTTGCGTGCCTCTATACTTTTTGCTGTTGCGACGACCTAAATTCCCCACAGGGATCAATAGTTTCATTTTATCTTAAATCCACTGTTCTGGATCCGTCCAAGTATGCGATGCGATTGGCCATTTGTTACAAACCCCGCCCCCGTCGGGAAAGATACCTTGATGAATATGTTGTTGTTCCCCCAGTTTAACCTCTGTCTGCTCACAGATGTTTGCATGTCAACCAGCTGACATATTATACAGAAAATAACTTCGTAGCTCAGGCAGTAAATCCATCTGCGTTAAACGGATGTCCACACCAGGTCTCTGCTGTAATATGATTGACTGAGACAGATTCACAGCTTTCTCCGGTAGGAGTGACGGTCTGACAGGCTGTTTTATGTTATTGCGCTGCATCTGACAGAAGACTGGCAGTTGTATAAGCTGTATAAGAGGCCCAGTGCTCTTTCCTGCTGTCAGGTTGAGACCAAACCAACACAAGCTGGGCTTCAAGCCTGCTCCCTCCCTAAAGGTAGATGCACATTGCATGATTTTGACTAGCTTCAGCACCCAGCTGTCTCGCGCACTGAATAGAAGGTGATGAAAAGCCCTTATTATAGTGTTTCGTACGATTTGGTACCAGAAGAACACCTGGATCTCAACAATTTGGCTGGCATGGCAACTTTTCTAGCTAATTAGTTCAGGAAACTGCGTGGTGTTTTTCCACCTTAAGTACCATAAGTATGACCGAATGGCAACCAAAATTCTTACACAGCTGTTGTCTATGATGACTACATAAATACTGTTCAGATAGGCTCGCATCATAATATTTGATTGATGGAATGAAAGATATAAAAGATAAACTTCGTTCCTTTATTTCTTGCTGCCTGTTGGGGTACCTGAAGTGTATTAGAGTTCACTCTGTTCACACCCATGTACGAAATCCATTTCACTTCTGCATGTTTCAACTGTTTTTCACTGTATTGGTCCTGCACCCTGCACCCTGATCTGACCTTTCACCCAGAAAGTCCCAGAAGCGCCCTGCCCTGAGCAGCATAGTGACTCAGCGTTCCCCACTGATGGTGTCCCTGCTGCCCTTGCCCAAAGAACAGGCACCCCATCTGTTCCTCAGCAGCCGGGCCAGGAGGCAGAGCCTGCTGCAGGCCAAGCTCTGCGACACCGAGGCCCTGATGGAGGAGCTCAACCAGCAGCTGGCCAGTGTCAGGTGTTGTGATCTATAGAACATGAGAGAGAGTACATAACAGAGCAGGACTGAGAGGGCGCTCTTTAACGTGATGATGGGTACGATGCACCTATTGCGTCCTTGCTGCACCCACATACACGATAAAGAACTCCTATAATGGGTAGAGTAGTTTCGCCAAGCATAAAGTGTGGTTAGCTGTTTTTTTAGCTTGCTATCAAGCTTGTAGTTAGTCTTCTTTTCTGCTTTTTTTTTTTTTTTACTTTTCCGGCAGTGAAAATCCATTAGTAACTGCTATAAAAAAGGTCATAGCACTCTTGAGGATGTTCTTTATTGAGATTACCGTCAGTGTTGTCCCCATAATTACATCATTATAATGAATGCCCTCTCAGTTATTACTGCTAAATTAATATCAAGGTTATTTAGTGGCAAGCAACATCACAGCAGTCATCACCGCTGTGATGTCGCACACCATAATATTCAACCTTGACAAATAACATTCATAGGCACAATAGTCCATCTGCTCCAGCCTGTCTCTGCTCTGTTGCCATTTTATCAGTTTGTTTGTGTATCATGTTGAGCATTTCAAGTTAGTGTGTACTAATACTGAAAAGAAGCCATAATATCCTTAATGTGTTTCTTTAATCAACCGAATGAGTAGAATGGCTGATGGGCTATTACATCCCACATAAGCAGACATTTATTTGTTTATGTGGGTATCAGCGAGGCCAGGGGGCAAAATGAATCCACGACCTTAACCCAGAAGGGCTTAGGCTTTGGTGAGCATTCAGGACGTTGCAGTCCTCTGACCACTGTGCTTGTTGGTTGTTGTTTTTTTATGTCACCAGCTTTGGGATTCTTGGCAAGCCACTGAGACAGTTCAGCTGCGCTACCCTGAAGCCCCAAGGAGCCAAGAAAAAAGACAGGGATGAGGACGATGATGAGGACGACGGAGATGAAATTCGCGATAATGGCGACGGCGATGATCACCCTGGCACCCGCGTTCGAGGTAGCAAGTCGTCCTTCACGACACCCAAGTCAACAGGCATCGACAGACATGGCAGCACCAGCCGCACAACCACTGGGATCTCCAGAGCCACCACTGAGGCAGTGACCTCAGATACTGAATGACATGTTTGTGTGTGTATGCTCTTGTATGTGAGTGTGCGCTTCCCTTGGCATAAAGAGGACTGTTTGCATGTGTGTTGCAAAAGCATTCTTCAGCATAGCCCCCCCCCGGGTCAAAGCAGAAAGGAAGATTTTGGTGATAGCTGGGTTTTTTCCTATACACGATGCTTGATCTTTGCACCTGTACGCCTCGTTTTCACTTCCCTAAACTACCATTAAAAAAAACAACATATTTGTGGGTTTTTGCCTCTGAATTTCAATCGGCTTCTTTTTGCCAGCTGGTGGTGCTGTTGAATAAAATATAATGAAATCCATAACAACTTTGAAAGACTTTCTTTAGACCATCTCAAAGAAGTTGAATTCATTATTGAGACGACGGAAGTCATCACATCCATAATTCACCGCACGTGAGACCAGATTATACAGTCTCCACGCTGAGTTTGTGTGTCATCTTGACCAGTGTTCATCTCTTTTATTTGAGACCACTGAGGGCTCCCGTTTAGACTGCTGATTCATTCTGTGTCCTTGTGCTGCCTCATACCATACTGACAATAAAAGGAACCAGCAACACACACACACACACACACACACACTCCCTAGCCAGGCTTGGTGGCAGAAGAGGCTTTGCCTTCACCCTAATTGGCTGGGTAATCTGGGACGCCAGGACTAGAGTTAAGCCCTCTGAGGAGGAGGAGGAGGCCTGAGCAGCTTGGGCATTATGATGGGGGATGGGCCAAAAATATATTTTAACATAGTTTCCAATATTTCAAGTGTTCTTGATTTAAAATGCCACTTGGACGTCCGCAGAAGTCAGCGCTTTACTTGCTATAGAAGTCAAGCACTAATCAATTTCCCCCAAATTTTAAAGATGTTTTGAACAATTATTTTTTTGGGCCCTGCTGGCATCGGACCTCTCAGTCATAGGAGTTTCTGATGCAGAATCAGTTTGGCCTTTTCGGGTCATTGAGGATGAGCGATTTGACAGGAACCAGGGAATTTATAGATGCAGGCCCAATGGGGATTGGGACAGATGACAAATGGGACCTGTTACCCCTCCACCTCATCCTCTCCTTCCCCCTCTATGTCTTCTTCGTCCTCCTCCTCTGCTAACTTCACTTCACCTCTCCCTCTCCTCTTCTCCCTCCTGCTTCGTTTCCTCCTCCTCCAGTGCAGTGTGGGTAATACCAGATAAGCAATCATATACTGACAGACTAAAACCTGCCTTGTCAATCAACACATTCTTTGTCCTGGACTGACTGAATCATCATGACGGTAGGTGGAGGTGGCAGGTGGAGCAGGGGTCAAACACTTGACATCTGTTATCATTCAGGACATGTAGGACCAACGGGGAAAAGCTGATTGTAATCATAATTCTTAATCCCAAAGAGTTACCTTTTGGCTACCTTTGACCTTGTGCAATGCAACAATTACTGAACTCAAGATGATTGTTGCTCTCCATCTTGTCCATGGTGAAAAGAATTTTCTGTGGGAAATGAATTATATTGCACTCTCAGCATCATATATAGTAGCATATACAGTCATTTCAATAGATTTGTTTAGATCTGATGATACTTTGTGAAGTAAAGTAAGTCATAAGACATTGTCCAACTTCATTGTGCTGTTACTTCAGCTTGTTAAAGGGGAATTCCGGTATTTTTAAACCTGGGCTCCATATGTACATTTTTGTCATTTATATCCCAAAATAGGTACAAAACGTTTTGGAATTGCTCCAGTAGATCGCCTCAGCCGGCAGTCGCGAAACAGGCTGCTATGGCTGCAACGTAATCGGCAGGGGCAAGTGTGCCGATCAAAGTACGTCCACTAAAAGTTCTTGTTTTTGCCACTGACAGGCTCAGGTTGTTATTCGTGTGTCTGACAACATTACAGAAAAGATCGCTACAGAAATAGACCTTTGTTTAACCAGAAACAGAAGTCTTGCTCAAGGAGAAGTCTCGCTCTGAAATCTGAAAGATGAGGTGAGTTGTTGCAGGAAGAGGTTGAACAAAGGTTTCTGGTTAAACAAAGGTCTATGTCTGTAGAGATCCTTTCTGTAATGTTGTCAGACACTTCCAATAACAATCTGAGCCTGTCAGTGGCAAAAACAAGAACTTTTAGTGGACGTACTTTGATTGGGGCACTTGCCCCTGCCGATTACGTTGCAGCCATAGCAGCCCATTTCGCCACTGCTGACTGAGGCGATCTACAGCAATTCCAAAACCTTTTTGTACCTATTTTGCGGTATAAATGACAAATATGTACATATAGAGCCCAGGTTTAAAAATACCAGAATTCCCCTTAAGTATTTTTTGTGAATATTGATGTAAAGAAAACCTGTACTCTGATTTATGATGCTTCTGATTGTTGCAGAAAGCTGATTTTCCATGTATAAATCAAACTTGTGACTGTACATAAAACTTAAATGGCCAAATACATTCTGCATTAGGGCTTTAAGGTCCAAAAGGACTACCAAGCAAAGAAAAATACAGCATTGTTCTAACTTCCTTTAAGTTCACAACCATGGCATAATGTCATACAAGAATCCACTAAAAGCTGACTAAATTAGACCAAACATAGTTAAACATGCCTCAGACCTACATGCAAGCTAGTGTTTCATTTTCCAGCAACATTAAAACAATTACAACGAGACACTATCATTATACTGGAGCTGAGGTGACGTCATCAAGTGACTCAGGAGCAAACGTGGTTTAAAACAGCTTCCAATGTCCTGCAGAACTTCAAGAGATCACAATTGTCAGGGAGAAATTAACGCCACTCATCCAGCATCTCCTACCATCACGGATCATGGATTCATTGAGAAACGAAGTTCTAGGATCATTCACACATTTGCTCATCAGCATTGAAAGGTTTGGTTCCAAAATGAGATAACTATCTGAACTTGACTAACTTGACTTTTCATTTGAACAAACAATATCACTTTTACAGACTGGATCCTCTGTATTTTAGAAATACTGAGTGGTGAACTTTTGGATATGTAGCAGTTTGGAAATGAGCGTTTCATGTCTATTCTGAGATGTAGGGCCTGCACCATCCCAGACCTACAGGTGGGATTCATTACTTACCAAGGATGAGAAGCATAAATGACTCAGCTAAAATAAGAGAGCAGGGCATGGCATGCTGTTTTATTTATAAGTCTCCTTCATTCTGCTTGAGTCATGTTCAGTGGTTTCATTTAAATGGGTTGCCAGCATTGCTGCATTGCAATTTACCAAAAAGTACAAATTACAAGATGGATATTCACAAAAGTCACTTAATCCTACACAAGTTAGACTGCTGTAAATATGTCTTCTGTGTGTAAATGGAAAAATAAAGAGAAAGTACAGCAAGACAGGAAAAGATAAATCCAACAGCAAAGGTTCCACTTGACAAACATTATACTCCACCTTGCTGTAATCCCACTCTGAAATCCATTGGACGCTCATGCTATGATGGGAAAGACGACCAGCTTTTGAATCATTTTTCCTCCCATAAAAAAGAAACCTCAAAAACCTTGTTTCCGCTGACTAGCTCCTTTTATTCCTCCTGGGATGCCAGTGGCAGAGGCAAACTGGGAAAGAGGGACAAGTCTGGGAAAATTACTGTGCTCATCCACTTGTTGGCTACCTCAGCCTAACCATTGGCTTGCCATGCTTTCAGCATGATGTTACTGCATTGACCAAAAATTAGGGTATGGACAGCCACAATGAAATTCTGACGCAATTATATTATCCGTGACACATCGTTTTTTGTGTCACTTCCTGGCACCAAAGCTAGTTGCTTCTGCAGCTGGAGACCTGGCAAGGACTAAACTTGGTTCTTGGGTAAATCAATACTAGTGGTAAACCAGGTTAGAGACTTCATACACTTTATAGCCCCCCCTCCCTGATATATCACAGATGTATACACACACAGCTGAGGATGAGGTCGGCTGTGGTATAGAAACGTAATCAAGAAAGCCTGCGTATCCCATTGATGGGTGCAGCTAAAACAGGCTATATTAAGTGAACGGATGCTGGCACTGAATAAAACACATATACTGTAACAAAATCTCACAAAACTGACAAGGGGTTAACAGCTAACACAAAGAGAGCTCCTTTTAAAGTCAGATGTCAAGCAGTGTGTACACAAGCACCAGTAGGAAAAGTACCAAAGAGCCGCTGACCAGATGGAAGAAATATGCAGTTGGTTGGGTGGGGTTGACTAAATCTGTAAAATATTGATATTAGCAAATCCAGGTTTCCACTAATAGATTAGACTGATGCATCCGGGTCAGTAGATGACCAGGAGCAAGGACAATGTTCCAAAATGCACAAAAAAAACTACAAACTTTACCCATCAGCTTCAGATCACTGGATGATTGAAGTGTGTCCTGTACTCAAGGGAACCACCAGTTTGGAAACAAGAGTGATATGAGAAGATATTAGTTGTTGATGGTAGGCATGAATCTAAAACGAATCTCCTTGTCTAACCAAGACACTACAGCTGCATGTTGATTTTATACCATCGGCAATACCAGAAATCTTGACACAAAAATGTTGCTGTATGAAGTGGCAGCTTCATACAGCAATTTTAGGGTAAGGGTAAGGGCAGCAGGCTGGTGACCAGAAGGTTGCCAGTTTGAATCTCTCTGGACAGAAAAGTGAACATTAAGTGAAATGTTCCATGGGAGCAAAAAAACATAAATTTACAATGATTTTGCTGGGGCCCTTTATGTGATTTAAGCAATTCTTTTTCTATCTTAATTTTTCTCCTACAGAACAACTTGCTTGATACCCTTGTTAGATATTAAAGTGGGTCAGAAATTCATTAGGTGAGGTCATACTTGGATCCTGATGCGAGAACTGCCACAAAGCAGTTGGAATAACACGGTTCCAATGTTTAAAAGAAAACCAAATGAGGATAATGGACAATTTCGCTGAAACTACCCAGTGTGCGTCACCTCCTCCCAAAGCCATTTCCTCCTGGAGTATCTCCATTACTTTGTACCTAGACTGTTCTCCCAGACAAATTGGAAAGAGAGACTCATTTGTCCAACAGCCTAAAGTTGTGGAGGGCTGTACGCCTGGGCTCCTGTAGAATAATATATCCATATTTAGCCTCATGAATTGCCAAACTGGCTGCAAACATCTGCCAATACCAAGAAGTACTTTCCGCATCATATCTATTTTACAAGACTAGACAGTAAGCAAATTATTATTTCTGGTACAGAACATACTGTGTTCATTGTGCAAACTTGAACAGCATGGTGTCCACTAAAATTCAGAACTTTTCTCAAGAATACTCACCCAAAATAAGCTTGCGATCTTAGCTGATGCTGCTTTTATAAACTCCAGTTATCGTTCTGATCCAGTTACCATATCAATCATGCTCAAGGGATGTTATTCAACTATTTGCATGGTTTGGGATCCTGATGGAACTTCCTTCCCAATTGATGCCAATATGAGAATAAACTCAGTCCAATGAAAATGAATGTATTCCTCCATTGCATCAGTGCTCAAAATGTACATAAACCTTAGTACTGGAAAACTTCAGACTTCCATACATTGTTTTTCCTTGTGACATGAAGATGCATTGATGTCATCCATTATAATTTGATGATATTGTTATTTAAGACTATGATGTACTTCCATTAAAGGCCAGATCCCAAATCATTAAATTGGTAATCAAAAGGTTTACATGGGACATTTATTGATAACAAAAAAACAAAAACAATACAAACTGTGATACCATCCTAAATAGAGAATGATTGAAACAGCTCCCATTCAGGATGGAAGGAAGCATGCAGGTTACAGGTCCACTATCAACTCTGTTCTGTCTGCTTCCCCTCCTCGTTTTTGCAGAACTAGCATCATCCTCACCAACTTGGATGTTAGACCAGCCTTTTAAATCCATGTCATTCACATATGACATTCAGCTGGATCCCACATTAACATGGTGTCTTCAGTCCTCCCTGCTGCCTGAATATTGGACAGCATAAGAATGGGGGACATGGGATATGAAGAGTGTCTCTGAGGTTCTCTGGTCAATACCAGTAGGACCTTTGGGGCCTCCTGTTCTCCTGGATGCCCAGTTTCTCCATGACCTCCTCCTCCAGTGTTTTCAAAGATGGTACATAGGTCCTATCTAGAGTGTCTTCTGGACTGGTATCTTTGGGACCATCTGTGATGACAGAAATTTAAAAAAAAAATGTAAATGTCACTTGAAAAAGTATTTTCATTTTCTGTTACGAAAATAAAACACTGCAGTCAAAATAGTTGACGAAGACATACTCACTGTGGAACAGTTTACCCCAACATGAAATGACTCACCCCATGTCAGTCGAACTCCAGTGAAGTTTGTACGACCACCAAAAACAGCCAGTTACTACGCGCAGTTCCATCTCAGCTTTCAGTAGCAGAAGTCTTAAAAACATTGCTGTTTTTCTCTTTGCACTGCTTGTTTTGTTTTTGTTTTCCTTCATTCAGACTTTGCTCAAAGTAACGTGATAATATTGAACTGTAAAAGCAGTATTGAACCAAACCGCAAGCTGAATGCGTCGTTACATCCCTAATAATGAGGTACATACAAGCCTTTTGGACTCACAGTGCAACTGTTTGGCTTAGAATACGCTGCACAAGTTGTTTAGTGAAATTGTATGACCTTTTTAAATCTCTAAACAAACAGACCCTGTTCTCTTCAAATGTTTCAGAGAAGGCCGAGATGAAACAGCGGGGGCCAACTGGCTGTGTGTTTGATTATATGAACTTCAATGAGTTCGACTGACATGGGTGTGAGTAGATAATGGCTGCATTTTCATTTTGGTGTAAACTGTTACTTTAATAATAAACACTGCATTATAGTTACATCAGATCCTGTGTATCGGTAAATAGCCCTGTACATTCCCTTGCCAAATCCTGTCATATAAACATAGTAAAGAATAGAAACCAAAAGTTGCATCCACAACTGGGGTTAGAATGACCATAGCAAATTAAATTTGTTTTTTCCTCCCCTGTAATACAGAAAACAGGGAAGTGTATCATTTTGAGACCTACTGTTAAAATTCTGCATACAGTTGAAAGATGAATGACAGCTGGTTTCATAAAGTGAATATCAGCTAAACATGGAAGACACACACACACACACTCTCACCTTTCCACTGCTGCGGTACGATGCCATCTCGGCGCTCAACGATAGGTTTAGGGACGATTCGACCCGTCCTGAGGGAGACCCGGACCCTCTCACCCTCCTCTGTGTATCTCCACTCCACCTGGGTAGGCTTCCTGGAGGATCAAGATGCATGCCATAGCCAGTCACTACTGAAATAAAAGACCATGATTCCATAGTCCTACTCTTACATTTATATAAATAATGTAGGATTATTTTTAGTTTTGACTGCATTGTGTTTTGAAATGGACCCCAGGAAGAATAGTTGTAACCTCGACACAAACTACTGGGGTAGTACGTTGGAATCCCAACGCGTGGTTCAGACAGGATGCTGGTCCTGAAGTGGGCATACAGATGCACAGCCATAGTTTTAATCCTGCATTGTAGCAAAGCTTACCTGTCTGTGGGGTCGGTGAGAGCAACGTCACGGAGCAGGATGGGAGCCTCACTGGCAATGTAGGTCCCGCGGTAATTCCCAGTTTTGCCAATGTACCTGTGATGCTGAGACAGGAAATAATTGTTAACAGTTCCCCAAATATAATTCCCCAAAAATTAAACAGGTGGCGGCCAACAAGGATTTGTGGGGCTTACGAGGCACAATTTGCCAAGAGTCTGCTAAATCCTGCCAGACAAACTATCTGGCTCCATCTAGTGGAGCTAAAAAATAAATACAAATACAAATACAGCTTCACTGTTGCTGTGGTGCAAAGAGAAGATTGGTTTGTGTCCGGTCCTTTGTTTAGATTGCTATGGTCATTCTAAGGCTTTAGCACACTGTGTATTATTAACAGCAAGAGCCAGCTTCATATCCTCTCAGCAGCAGTAGCATATACACTGTGGTGCACTAAATCTGGACACAGGGGTTAAAGTGCAACCCAACATCTAGTCACACAAACAGTAAGCTTATCAAAACAGCATGTTTGCAAAAAAAAGTATGTTTATTCTTTTCAATGTTTATAAAGAACGTGTTTGCAAAATTTAGCAGAAGTGGGTAACTCTAAGTTACAGGTTGTTTGAAGCTTAAACAGCACTGAACTGTTCTATCCCAAACTAAAAACATATGTTTATGGAAATGACTGCTATGGCAATAAACTTCAATGCTGGTGTTCCTTAGTCAAATACTATGGTGTAAAAGTGTAAAATGTAAAAAGTATCGAGATAATGTACATGAAATTGAATTCATGTTGGCAATTTTATGAAACAGCAGCAAGGCCTCATCTTCACCCAGGCCAGGTTTCAGCTGTTATGTGTAGCTGACTGGCTTCCAGTGTCTCTACCATCTACAAACAGTTAGTTTTCTTCAATTTCTTAAGTGAAAAATAGCAATTTCTTACTGTGTTCAGTCCCTCCAGGATAACCCAGTTTCTGTGTCTGAAGACTTGGACCACCTTTCCCTGCTTCCCTTTGTCCTTCCCTGCTAGAATCTCGACCTAAGAAACAGATGAAAAACACATACTGATTAGTTTAATAATGTAGAAATACATTATTCACCATGTATGTCAGTTAAATAAATAAATTAAATTTCCCTATGTGCAGTTCTACAGACATCTATCAATCAGAGATACTTTTGCTAATACATATTGAGAATTTGGCTAAAAAGGTCCTAATCTTAGTTTTTTGGCTCCTGTATGTGTCAGGAACGAATAATACTCTCAATGCAATATTTATTGCACACTAATATGACTTGCAAAGATGGCCATGGACTTATGGATGGATCTTTGCCACAACATTAGATATTAAATGACTGTAGTTACAATACTGCTGGTCACGTTACTTGATATAGTGCTCTGTTCATAACTTAATTGTTACAGTCTGTGGTTCCGTTTCCAAGTTTTCATGAAACCCAGTACAGAGCAGCTCTCGTTTACCTACCGTGTCCCCTTTGAGAACAGACCAGTCTTCATGCGCTATAGGCTCCACAAACACCTTCCTCCTCTTTTTCCCTGGAGTATTGAGCCTCTTAGCAGCCATGGTCCAGGGTCTGTTTGTGCCGTAGCGGTAGTCTTTAGGCAAAGCAGCCTTGGCTGCCATGGACAGGAGTGCCGTCAACCTCATTCTCCTGGAAGGACAAATTAAATCAATACTGAACTCAAGAGATGCCCAGTTCTCCTTGATAGGACTACTCTGCTATGCTAACGTTAGGTTAACGTTATGTTGCTGGTAGCTAGGTTACACCGGCTACACAGCGAGCGTAACACTATTTCCTGAAACACCAAATATCCACCTATAGAAGGAGTTAAATATGATCTTGCTATAAGTTTGTAATATGAAAATATTTGAAAAATATCTTACCCCCTCTTGATGTCAATGTCACATGCGGGGCACCAACACTAGCATTGGCCCGTTAACAGCACCACCTATTGGATAGGAGGCTGTCTGGCTTAGCGCATGCGCAATAACCAAATCATGCATCATCGTAGTTGGTAGATGAGAAATTGATCGTAAGGCCGGATGTAGGACACGGGCTGCAGGTTGACCTTCTGTGCACTTCAGCTGCGAGTAACTGTCCATGTAAAACTGAGTTGTTTACTAGTAGAAACATATTGGAGGAGTTAATGTTGAGGTATTTCGTTATCATGGCTAGTTGCATTGTGGTATTTTTTTTTTGGCCTGAGAACTCTTAGCCATTCTTATGTTATAGTTTACTTAGTAATTCTTAGCTAGGTGTTTTTCTCCTTCTCCTGCTCCTTTTTTCTTTACTTTAATCTAAATCAATTCATTGAACAGTACAATTCATCTTCAAATATTTGAGCTGGATGACAGTGACACAGTTAGTTATCCAACTAACACAGATAGCTGTTATTCATCATTTCTAAATAACACTTCTAAAACATTGTCCCTGATTTTTGCATTATTGCCATTTGAACCTACAGGGCCACCATCACGGGCACAGCAAGACAGCTCAACTGGGCCCAGAGAAGCTCAAACAGAATGATCAGTCATAGGGGACTGGTTGTTACATAAGTAGGTCAAATAACATCATGTTTTGTGACAAGCCCCAGAGATATTTATAGTGGCCATACCAGACATTCTGAAAACGTGTAATTGAGTATTTAGGCGAGATAACACAGTCATTAATCTTGTGAACCAGATGCCACAGCACATCTAGAAATAAATACCCAAAAAGCTCCTAACCAAAATTAGGGAGAGTTGTGTTCATCTGCAGCATAAGTCTACTTGTCAACGATTCTCCAGTGAACCAAACATACTTAGTTATTAAGGAAACTTCAGGTAACCAGGGCAAAAACACCCTCAACGTAAAACTGACACTTGACAAATCCCACAGTAGCTCTCTCATAATGAGTGAGTGGAGTGAGTCAGAATATTGTGTCACTGGCCAAACACTTTAAGAGCTCATACTCAGACAAACCCCAGGGACAAAGTCATAGCTGTCAGGATAGGTTACATAATACAAAAACTAGTTCAGCTGTTACAGCCAAAGACTCCAAACTGTGCCACCATGAGGTTTTCTCAGCAGTAGTTATTCATGACATGCATAAAAAGTGTCCTTATTGGTTTCATTGCAGATGACAATCTTGTTGATTAAACAAGATACTCCAGTGACCGAAAAATAACTTTGTGCCAGGTGCTTTCCAGACTAAGGAAGTCTGAGTGGTGCAGTAAGGAGGGCTGAAACTCAATCTAAACATGACACATACAAGTCATTTTGTAATCAACATGTTTATTGAATGGACTGGCGACTACAATGTGAAAACTAAGCAGAAGATTAAGCTGAGTGGCAGCCTCTGAAAATGACAGCGAGATCTAAACCAAGGATTACACAATAATTACAAATCACACCCTAGGAATTTGTTCCAGAGACTTGAGTGGGGGAAAATTAACTCATGACCATTTTATATTATGAATCAGTGGTGTGGTGATGGGGCGGCAGGCATAAGAGTCATGCAGCAGGACAGCATAGGACATGTGCATATGGATAGCAGTCCCACTGTGAGCCAAACAACCAGGGTTATTTTCACGTTTAAGAACAGAGGTTCCCTTGGGTTCAACGATAATTTGAATAACTATGGGCTCATGTTGCCAAAGACGGCAACGACATTGAAGCAATGAATTATATCCAAATAACATGGTAAATATGCAAAGCATGTCAAAAACCTGAACCTGAAGATCGAGTACCCCCAAAACTACCATTATGGAACATCGGAACGATGAGTTGCCAAGGTAAAATAACAACACCACATCAACAACATGTTGTCTAAATAAATGATTGAATAAAACACTTCTTTAAAACATCACAACTTGGATCCACAGCCAAAATAATAAGACCATTTAAGTAAAGTAGATTCATATTCCAGTTAAGAGGGTTAGAAAGAGACAAATCACAGACAGCTTTAAAGAGGTTTGGCTCTGGAGATGCTTGTCACTTCAAAACTTGCCACAATTTATGTAGAGTCAATGTTTGTCATGTCACAATGTATGCCAGCAATACATTTCAGAACTATGGAAGAAACATACTCGGTACCACCAATTGCTGAATGCAATTAAGTGTTTACAATTACATGTCCACTACCTGGTAATGTTATGTGAGCTAAACAAGGAATTAGAATACAATGAAATCATCAGTTGAACTGACATGGTGGATTCAAAAAGATTTGCCGGAAAACAACCCCAGCAAAAGTGACCAAACATTTCAAGACCCAGGATTGACACAATAACATTCAGGAATGTGTTTCTGCTTTCAATAATGCACATCATCAACTAAGAGTTTCTCTGGAAAGTACAGAGGGGGATTCACAAAGTAATTTTTTGAATCCTAAATTAGTTTAAGGTTCTTCTCAAACGGGGCTGACATATTGAAAATATTCAAAAGCCGAGTAGGCCACATATGGGATCTAGTCAAATTAATTGCATAATTTGGTCACCTCCGATGAAGCACGCAATACATCAAAGCAACAAAAGCTGTGTAGCATTTTAATTTCCTACAGTGAACTAAACAATGCTAAAAAAAAAAGCTTTGAAAGTGCAACTCAACATGTATCAGAAGATAAACCACATTTCAAGATCAGGCTGAGAAGCTAAATGAAACAAATAGAAGAAAACCCACTAAATCGTTTATGTATACTGTATTAAAGCTGAGAGCATAAGTGAAAAATTTGTTCTTTATGAGTACAACAGGTGTCCATTTTCAAAACCGCCATCAACTTAATGGACAAATGGGAGTTTTCGTCAGACAAAATTGTTTTGTGGATGACAAGTTTTCTTTTCTTCAAAACTCACTTTGTTTAGTTTTCACTATTACGAATTCAGCATGTATTCCCTCTAAACTGAAACATGTTTGATACCTAGCATCCAGACTTTAGTTATGTAATTGCACTTAGAAATAAAAAATATATATACACACCAAAATCCCATTTATAAATGAGCCTTAAAGTGCTCAATTCAATTGTTTGAAATCAGATTAGCAAACTTTTGATTCTGGGATATATGATATCCCAAAATGGCAAATGAAGATTTGTTTGTCTCTCAATACAAACATAATTAGGTTTTAAAATTCTCCTATTAATTAAACAGCAAAAATCTAGCATCCTGTAGGTAATCATTTTGATGCTTAAATTCCAGAGAGAAGCGCCAAAGGTTCTTGGTTTTCTTCTGAGTTGGTGTTAAGCACTGTCTGTCACGGGCTGGAAGGAGAACAGTGAACAGCAATACCATGGATTATTCTGACTTTGCCAGTTTTCAAATTACTTGGAAATTGTAGTACACTACTATAGCAGTAAAATTAAATACAATAATGTCAGATTTTGTTTGAGATGTTTTATGTTATTAGGTTCATCCCTTTTGATTTGATGTTCACAGGGTAAGAAGCACACTAATGAGGAGACAGTGCTGTACCTTATCTGCTGTTAACTTCCCCCCTGCGGGAGGGTTTTCCTGGGCCTCTGGTCTCGACTCACTCAGTGAAGATGGAGCAGTGGGCTTAGGCACAGCCACATCATTGAGCTTGGCCTCTGTCTTAGACTTGTTGTTGTCTGCTTTCAAATCACCTTCCCCCTCTGTGTCCTTCAGCCGCTTGGGAGATGCCTACAGAGGATTTGAGGTTAGGGTCAAGGAGCCATAGAGATAAATGAAGAAGCTCTCACCTTACGATGTCTTAGACTGACAGGTTTGAAAAAGCTCACCTCTGTGGACTCCCCTGCTTTTCGCTTAGTTCCTCCCCTCTCGTTCTTCTCGTCAATGACCAAGGCACCTTCGTCCTCATCACTACTGCCCTCAGCTTCTGCTTTCTCCAAGCTACCAGTCTCCCCCGCTCCTTCTGACATGCTGTCCTTTGATGGCTAGGAGAGAAATATAAATATTACGTCTTGGATCAAATATGTATCGCGCTGTTTAGACGTGTATGATCACGTTTTCATTGAAGACATAACATGTAAGCGAATGCACATCCGTTATCTAGGTGCAATGCTAAGCCAAGAGTACATGTGAAAACAAACACGCACAATAACCTTCTGCTAACCAATGTTTTTAAACCATTTCTGATTGAATGTACAGTATACAGTGGATAGAAACAGGGGAGATAGGAATGAGAGACAGAGTGACCAGGCACATGGAACCACAGTCACGAGTCGGATTTCAACCCACCACGTTGCAAATACATAAAATAAACTTATAGGCAAAACAAGTATGTACACTTGACCTCGTGATAAGACTGCACACACCTCATAGCCTTCATGTGTGACTGTGGGGTTGTTCTCAATTTCCCACAGTCCCTCAGTGAAGCCTTTCCTCTTGGTTGGTTTTCCAAACTTCTCCTTACATTCGTCATAGGGGAAAAGGTCCTTGGCCCCCAGGAATGCCCTGGAGCGGTCAAACATTACAGCTGTCAACATAACTATGGATTTAAAAATGTTTAATTGGTAAAGACAGCGTTCCAAAACAGTAAGTACACAATGCAAATACAATACAAATACAATTTAGTCTGTTTTGACATGGACAAATGACCTTAAATTATACTTGACAATCATTGATTCAATAAAATGTATGAGATTTCCTTGAACAAAAAGATAAATACACCCCTAGCTTCAGTAGCTGGTGTTTTTCAATTGGCAGAAATTAGTTCATGTAGGATGTCTCTAGGAAGTGTCTCAAATGAGTCTTGGAATGAGGTTGCCCACATAACACATTTTACTCACGTCTCATGCGTTCCAAAGAAGAACACTTGGTACTTGTTAGAGGGGGACTTCACCGCTCCTTCAGGTAACTCATCAATCTGTGAATAAGCAGACAGATGTTTAACAAATTCCACAGACAAATCCAGAAACCGACGCAACTCTTTAGATATAAAAATGGGAATGAGGTAAAATGCAAAGCCGAAAGTAGATGGTCAACACTGATGAAAAATCAACTTCAAATTAAGAGGTCATCTGTGTTTGAAGGACTTGATGAAAAGCAGGGAGAGCTTCCCTAGTATTGTATATTTAGCCTATGTGACACAGTGAAGGACAGTATAGTCTGAGGTCCTTAGAGTCATTTCTGCTGACAGAGATGGGTAAGAAAGACCTCTAGTTCTACACCCTTCTGCATGGGGAGATTTAAAACTCAAGGAACTTACTCTTAGTAAGCAATTGTCACGACTATGGAAGATGAATGCATCGGAAATTGATGCATGGATTAAGTTGAATAGTTTTGATATGCCACTGTTTCTCCTCTTCCTCTCACTTTAAATCAACTGGCCTCTAACCTGGAGATTAAGAAAATGTTTTTTTTGGTATCTATTCATTGAGTCACCAAATCAAACATTAGTAGCTGTGTAAGCCTTTGGGAGGTCCAGGTTTGGGTCCTAATGCTGTAAATTAAGCATGGGTGACTGGACAATTACACAGGGCATCACAATGAAATACCTACCATCGCTGATGGAAATTAGGTTTATGATGCCTAAGTTATTTTAAAATGTTTTATGTTCAGCTGAACGGTGCTTAAAGGCTAATGTAAACACCACTTCTATTTTCTTTTTAAAATCATTTATATTGTTTTATAATGTTCTACGACCACCGAGACAATATTTGTTTGGATGTTAAGAGAGAGGACAGTAAGACAGTGATGCACAAGAAAGCAGTCTAATGATGACTGAGTGTGGCATCACCTTGTTTCCTTACAGACCTCCTGCCAAATAGGCCTTTTGGCATTCCCAGATAGAGACACTTTGTCAGTTTATGTGGGGCAGGGTGTGTGTCAAGAGGCATGTCTGATAACAGCACGCAAAAAAAAAGCAATAGTTGGCATTATCTGAGTAACTGCTAACATCAAAAACAGAAACAAACTTAAACGTAAATGTAAATTGCAAGGCAGTGTTTCCCCTGTAGATGTACGGAGCAGGGATGCTTGGGGGTATATTCAGTTTTGCTTCTACAATTAACTCGGTTTGGGTTCTAGTGTAGGGAGCAGTGCCAACATGTTTTGCCTTTGGGTTGTTTTTTTGTTTTGTTTTTATAAATACTTTAGCACAACAACAAATGTATTCATAAAACTGAAGACAACGCTGTGTTTTAGAGGGAAATTTAGCCACATTTGAATATATATAAACAACTAGATATTACATTCTTTGAATAGGATATTTGTACAACCCCTACCTTAATTTTAGTGTAATGAAGTGGGACTTTTAACGCTTGAGATTATAACTAACTACTGTAATGTTACGTACACGTGAACTCGTGTGGGGAGAGGTGCTGCTATCGCCAGCTAACGGCTACTTGCATTTACATGGCAAGTGTGGTTACAACGAAATAGCAAGTGTGGTTACAACGTACCAAAGCACAAAATTATCTTGTCTGTAATGCAACATCTAATAAAAATGGAGGCGTAAAAAAACAACTTCAAACCTATTCTAACTATTAAACAAGTTACAGCGTGGCTTCCGTGTGTCTGGCCGCAAATGGCCAAACGTTGACTTAGCTTGTTGACAGCGGTTAACGTTAGGCCGTGGAGGTTGAATTGTATTATGAATTCAGGTTGTATGCTATGAAACTAGTTTAACGGTTAACGGTTGCGTTAGCTTAACCGGGCCTAGGGGAGGGTGCTCTATATTTAAAATGAAGGCGGCACATGAAAATCAGCAACCGAAAGCAGCTAGCATTAACGTTAGCTATGCAAGCTAATGAGTGAGTGCAGTAACGTTATTTTTCTAATGAATTACCCGAAATTAACTTAACTGTCTACCGCTGACTTAGATGGGCAACGTTAGCTAGGCTAGCTAATGTCGGCTAACCGTAGGCCTCACAGATGAACAAGTGATATAGGAGCACGCACCCATACAGACTGTTATGCCTATCTAACTTATGGCTGGAAATAAGATATTATGGTTAGTTACTTACCCTCGCAGGCCAGTGTGGATACCCCTTCATTTTAGCAAACACGAGATCCCCGGGTTTATATTCCCTTTGCCTATTCGACCTCGGCATATTTCTTGGATAAACACCTTGCTGTGTTATATATATATATGTGTGTGTAAGTGACGCTAATGTCCCAGTGTATTACAGTAACGTTATCCCGATTATTCAACACCTGCAACAAGCGAGCAAAGCCTCGTTTATCACATCAAAATTAATCAGACGCAGAAAACTGGAACGAGGCGAACGACTTTAACGCAGATTCTGTCACGGAGTGTGTCCACGATGCAGAGTAAATATGCCGTTCTTGTAGATATGTAAATACAGTTTCCGCGGCAAACACTGTATTATCTTTTACAATCCACTTGTTTCTCTCCGGACTGTTTTGGTTTGAAATTGAAACCCGCTTCCCTCGTCTCAGACGCTCCCCCACCACTGGATCCATGCAGTCGCTCATCTAGCGCCCCCGTTTGGTTGCGCACCTCGACACATCCACATTAAAAAATAATTTCTCATGAAAAATGAAAACCACCAACTTTACCAGAGAAGTTGGTCAATAAATAAGGTTACATGAAAACTTGAAAACGAACAGGTGAAATGTTTGAATCCGAGATGGAAACCGGGGGTAGGAAAGTAACATTTTCCTCCACCAGTATTGTACCAATCAAATAGTCTTATAATGAAATAGTTCATGCGATTGGTCAATAGAGGGCGGTAATAAACAACTATGTTGTTTACCAACTCCCATATAATAAAGAGAAGAAGAAGATGCGCAAAGGCTGCGCAGTAGCCATAAACTGAAACATGAATGATGGAAGCGAATGTTTTGATGAGGTCTAGGGACTACTGGGACAATCTGTTGGTGTAACGTTTTACAAAACGCTTATTTTTTGTGGTGAGAAAATAGAGTTTTTTTAGGATTTGATGTTGTAAAGTGTATCATCGAGGTGATACGAGTTTAATTTGACTCTACAAGAAAGGCCAGGTAGTTTATGGTCTGCTGCGGCCTAGCTAGCGCTCCGAAGTTGGACAATCTTCTAATTTAAATTAGCCCGCTGTGACGCCGTGATTTGAACCACCGCAGTTTTCGTGATACGACAGCTCCCCCTGAGATGATTTCAGTATCGGCGTAGAATACATTAAAAAGTGGTTGTATTGATCAGCGATTATCGTATCTTTTAATTGAAGTCCTCATCAAAAAAGGAAAGCCAACGTGAGTGACGTTACGGCTTTTTGAGCCATAATCAAGACAAGTGGTTATCGATGTCCACGAGTTGCTGCAGAATCATCTTTACCATCAGCAAACATGTCTTTAGTAGCCTATGGCAGCAGTGACGACAGTGATTCAGAAGAAACCTCAACCTCTGTCGCTCCGGAGAGCAAATCAAGTGGAGGGCTCTTTGCACTTCTACCTGCTCCCAAAAAGGCACAAACGACTACACCAGGAAAGGAAGAAGCAGGCAAGGATTCAAAGTCGAACATTTTATCAAGGGACAATTTGTCAAACGATGACCTAGATTCCCAGCCATCTAAAGGAGGCTTACTTTTCAATCTGCCTAAGCCGAAGAAGCGAACAGAGCCTGTCAAAATTACCGTACCGCAGATCCAAAGACAGGATGTAAGTAATGAGTTGTTTCAGCGACATTTCTTTCTATTGGTCACTTTGACATGTAAGCAGGTGCTGGTGGTGATTATAAACTGAATTATTTTCTTGTCAATAGTCAGACTCTGACGATGATGAACCTGCAAAGAAGAAATTACAACCTCAGGTGAGAATATCTTCCAGTCGCTGTGTTTACATTAATAAGACCTGATACTAGCTCATATCCCGGCTAAGGTCATATTCAGGATGAGCTGCTTAATGCGCCTGTCATATTTAGACTTCTTAATCGAGTTATGCGCAGATCTGTGTAGATGTGATATGATGTTTACTTGTGCCAACTCAAAAATGGAATACTTTAATATACATTAATAATCAAATGACACCCTTACTGGCATATGAGCCATTATCCAGAGTATTTTACATATAAACAAACTCTCTGTTAGGTGCCAGCCTAGATTCAGTTCTGTCAGATCCCTCTTCTGTGCCTCTACTGTTTTCTTCTCAGTGTTTCTAGTGTCTCAGTAATGTTAAAAAAAAATTGGGGAAGGAAACAAATGACATAGCTTCCTTTCTCCAAACTCTCTTTCACAACTCACTTTGCCCATCTCCCATGTCTCTTCCAGGGCCCAGGTACAGGCCTGTCCTCCCTTCTGCCACAGCCCAAAAACCTGTCTGTGAAGGAGACCCAGAGACCCCTGATTCCTCACACACTCACCAAGCGCCTAGAGCCAAAAGGACCCAAGCCTGGAACGCCTGCCCGGGGTCTGGTTGGTTCTAGTGCGTCCCCCTCTGCTATCAAAGCTGCAGCTAAGTCAGCCGCCCTGCAGGTAGCTAGGCAAATAACCACCGATGACCAGGACAATGAGGAGGACGTCGCCCCAGAGAACTACTTTTCCTTAGGCGAGAGCTCCCAGCCACTCGCTGCTGTGGTCCCCAGTCTAGACCCTGAGCCAGGAGCCCCCACAGTTGTCCTTCCTTTGGTACCTGGTGTTGAGAGTGGCCAGGCGGATGCCCCTCTTGACTTTGGGTTAAACCATGAGGGAGCCGGTCCATGGGGAAGTCAACACCCTCAGTACCAGCAGCCCATAGCAGGCCCGGAGGCTTTCCCTCAGGTAACAGTGACTGATACAGTAGTTTACATGCGTATGTCAGTGGAATGGCTTTATTTTCAGGTTACACTGAAAATGTAACATGATCCCTGGGTTGTTGTTGTTTTTTTCTCATGGCTCTTCAACTAGATTGGAGCATGCATTTTAGTAACATCCCGAACATTTTCTCCTTGGACAGGGATACTATAATGAGGCATATTACCACGATCCTAACCCCGAATCGGCGGAGGCTGAAGAGCCTGGATCCTCTGCCATGTTTGACGATGAAGCGGTAAGAAGCATGTTACTACTTTGTGTTGTATTACCATGTTGTTGTCATATAACACCACATAAAGATAGGTAAACCCTTGCTCATTCTGAAGCTACGCCCTGTCCTGTCATGACGTTTTTTGTCTGTCCAATTCATTCCTACAATTGAAGTTCAACAATAAATCCTAATTAGAAAAAGATGTGGAATGGGCCAGCAGCAGTATGACTCAATGAGGTCCCATTATAGCCCGGTTGAAACCTCATTTGAGACGAAGCTGATATGAGCCTCTCTTCCCTGCTCCAGTTCATGAGGCTGCAGGGGAAAAGGAACAGGGGCAAAGAGGAGGTGAAGTTTCTGGAGATCAAAGGGGATGACCAGCTGAGTGGCAGCCAGCAGTGGATGACCAAGAGCATAACAGAGGAGAAGCAGGAGCGCAAGTCCTTCAGCAAGGTGACCTGGAATGCTATCACTGGGGGGTTTTGCAATAAGTTTTGTTTGCACAGCCCAAAATTGAGAGGGTTGGGTGTTCGGTTCCACTTCAGTTTGTGCTTGCGTTTATGCACAGTTGTAGAGGAGCTTGTTACATCTTTCATGTTAGAGGTTATAGATTTCGTACACCTGCTTATTATGTAATTTGTAGCCTCATGATGGCGTATACTCCCTTGCTTACTGCTGATTTACAGCTAACTCAAACTGGGAAAGGCAAATCCAAAGCCTTGTAGCCATAAAGGTTTTGACGTGGTTGGAAATATTTCTTGACAGGATTCTCCCCAGAGAGATTCTGAAACATGATGTTTCTACACACAGGGTTCACAATCATGTCTTTTGATATTTTTTACATTTAATGGGGAAGAAATAGCTTTGGTGATTTGACTTTTAAGGTTTCTTCCAAACTGAAGTCACAAATGCACACGAGCATAGCACTTTCAGGTCTGTTATAACCCAAAAACCATTAAAAAATCCTACATGTCAGGATTGCTCCTTTGAGTCCTATCCATTTACCAAAGAACCAGACCATGCATTCTAGTTTTGCTTGGCTGATGCACAAGAATAAAAACAGGACTGTTGCATGATTATAAACAGAACTTAGTCTCTAATATCAGTCAACCTTGTTTTTTTTGTTTTTTTTTTACTATTTTTGTACCTATTCCTTGTTTCTGCAGAAAAAAGGAGACCAGCCTACAGGACAACAGCGACGCAAGCACCAGATCACATATCTCATTCACCAGGTGAGTGTGGCTTCAGTGCTATATTATACTTGCTTGGAAACCAGAAAGCAAAATGTTTAAAAAAGGGGGGGAGTTTAGGTGCCTACCTATCAGCTATAAGTTATAGTTATAAGTTATAAATTGCTGTAAAATAAAAAGAAATAAGCAAACATATACAGATAATTAGCTGTAGTAAAGGGGATTAGTGCTCATAGTTCATTGAGGCTGAATTCTCAAATCATATTTAACTCCTCACACACAAATTAACAATACTCCTACAGCAAAGATACAGAGGAGGGCGTAACATGTCCACACACATCTAGCTCCAGGTGGACAGCCACCATGCATGTCTGTACAGTGCAAGCCTCAAACCTTGACACTGTATGTCATGGGTTATACAGTGCATAATCTGTGACAGAACAACTCCACCGTGACTTGGTGTTCAGCCCACACAAGCTTCAAACTAGCTAGGTGTCCCTTATCTCAGCCAGTAGTTTCTTGTTTAACATTCAGAGCTACTGGATTACTTCAGTCAGCATTACTGACATTACCTTGCAATGTTTTTTTTTGTTTGTTTTTATCTAATCCTTCTCCTTCCTTCCTTCTTCCATTCATAGGCAAAGGAACGTGAGCTGGAACTGAAGAACAGTTGGGCAGATAACAAGCTAACCCGCCGGCAAACCCAAGCCAAATATGGCTTCTAAAAGTTGTAATGTGGACACTTGGTGGCATGCAGGAAAAAAAACCTACGTCAGAAATTAGAGTAGAGCTTTCCAGAGTCCCCTAGCCAAGTGGGAGCATTCTGTTACCTTGGTTTGGGAAGGAACTATACACACCTTAATACTGACTTTCCCTTTGTCCCCCTGTTTTTGCATATCCTCCATCCCATATTTGTGTTGAAGAGTTGTTCATACTCAGTAGTTCTTTTGGTTGACTGTTGGATAATGTGTGGCTCCTGTACTCAAATCCAGGATCTAAGCCATTACTGTCCTTTCACAATAGTTTCCTTAAACACATTTCACTCACTTTCTAAACTGATACAATTCCTACTTAACAATGTGAACGTTTTAAAGGCCATTAGAAATATTTTCCTTTAAGGTGTATACTTGTTATTCAAGCAGTAGGGAGCACTGAAGTACAGTTCCTTTTTTTTATGTGATAGTCAGATGATCTTCCACCTGGAAATAGTGTGAGATACAGGTTTGCTTCTCTGGTAATCACATAATATCAGCAAAATATCATCACTGCTAATGCAAGATGAACGGGAGTCATGGGGCAGTTGTGACGTGTTGTATATTTCTTTATCGAGTCAAATTTTTTATACCAAATAAAGAAAATGTTCTTGTAAACATGCACAATTGCTCTTATGACTCCCTTTCATTAAGCCTTAGAGATGGCTACATTTTGTTCATGACTGTGGGGGTTTTGCATTCTAGTTTCACCTGATTCTTCAACTATGCTCCAAGAAACGTCTGATCATCACATAAAACAGGACTTGCACCTCTGAGTTCCCTAGCAGCATCCAGCATGCATCTTATGGTTCAGTGGTTGTCTCCCAAATCCCAATGATGGGTCTTTTCAAAACCCTGGCGTACATGACCACATGATCGACAGGGAGGAAATTATTTGTCCATTGGTGTTAACCCCTCAAAAATGTTCCCAATTGGGAATCCATTAATGTAAAGTTGACATGTTGTTATGCTAGGTAGTTGAGAGAGCATGATGTGACAGTATTCTTCCTGCTGTGCTCCTCTTGGAAGTTCTCCCCTCGGATGAGCCAGGAGTTTCTTTGTATCTGACTGTCCACTGCCAATGAGTTGGAATGTTTTCAGTGTCCTAAAGACTGACCTTTGGGGGAAATGCTCTGAACTGTGTAATGTAGGGAAACAGAGTACTGCCATTCTCTCCAGCTATGGAGAATATTGCAGGTTTCCGCTTTCTCTTTTAGTGGGAGATTGGGTGTAAAATTGCATCTTGCTTCATTGCTTTCCCACCCTGCTTACCAGCCTGTTAAATGGGTTGTCACTGAGCCACTGACATGTATTTAAGCTCTACCATGTCTCCTTTGTAGTAGCAGAGTGGGAAGTCCGCCCTCACCCTCCGTACTCTATTAAATTTCCAAGCAGGCAGTGAAATCGAGCAAAACACGAGGCAGCATTGTGAACTCATGAGCCAGGTTTCTTCCCCATGCCCCATATTTTATACAGATCTTACTGTTCTATTAATGTCTCTATAAATGATTCAATGTCCAGACCTCGGGGTAGCCTACAAGCCAAAAACCTCTGCCCTCCTACCGCAATGCCTGAAAATTTTTGTTTTTTTGCGTAGAGCACCATATGCACGAGCCACCCCGCTGCTACAGAAATCCTGGGAAGGCTGAGGCATGGTAGTGGGAGGGTAAAGGCTTTCAGCTTGAAAACTACCTCAGCTAGGACATTGACTCTGTATAGTCATCCATGAAGTGTGCACTGTACCAGGGAGAGCACAACCTGACCCGCCCCTCAGCTGCAAACCATTCGAGATGCAAGAAAGTGCATCTAATGCTTGGCAGAGAATCCCCAAGGAAGACAACAGCAGTCCAGTGATATTGATGGGTCACAGATTTCACAGTTCTTCTATATAAGGGCTATGCAACCACAATTGACTTTGAATTACGTTAATGTGCCTATAGTGAAATTGTCACAATAGATACATGCCTGGCACAAGCTGCAACATCTGACATTTTTTTGCAATTAAGAAAACCCAGAACTAGTGGCTGTATTTTCCTCACACAGACATGTGAACATTGAGTTTACACAAAAATGATTTTGACAGTGACAACACGCAGATGTGTTTCTTTTCAAAGCATCTTTTCTTTACATCCCTTACACAGGAAAATGGTGCGGTTTTAATGAAAGCCCTTTATAACAAATAAACCTCTCAACTCTGTCAAACTATTAGGCACTGAGATTCCTAAATCGGTGACTAGCTTATCTGATGGCAATACTGAAAAAGACCTTTTTGTGTACCCTATACTTTTAAGTGTGTTGTGCAATTAAAAATGCTGATTTTTTTTTCCTTTCCCGGCTGCATTGCTTTGTCTGAATCCCAATGCACAATTTTACTTTGACATCATAGTGATGCAGGTATTTGGCAAGATTATAGAATAAAAGATATCAGTTTATCCTGCTGCAGTTTTTCTTTAAACAGTTTGCATGAAAGATACTATACCTCCCCAACATGAAACTGCACATTCCTTGGATGTGAAATTTATGTCTGCCACAATGTTTATCTGACATTCCTTGAAGTCAGATGAAGCTATTAAGGTATGTATAGTTGAGGCAAGGGGATTAGGAGTTACTTCCAAGTGCTCTAGTATATGTTCATTTTACCAAAACGCAAGAAGGCAGGAAACTTTTTCTTTCCAATGAAATGTATACTCAATGTATATAGTGGTCCAAAAAATACATGAAAAGTCAGCCCAGATGTTTGCACCTATTAATAGATACACCCCAGATTTTTTTTTTTTTTTTAAATGGCATGTACACAACCCTGTTAGAAGGACCCACTGACAGAATGAGGATTGTGAAGAGTAAGACCCGCTAACATATACCAATGTCTGCAGAATACCAAAATCACATAACTACAGCTTGATGACTGTTCTTCTGCATCTTTAATCGTACAGTATATTAGAGGTACACAGTTACCAAAGTCTATTGTAGTTCTATGGACATCTTCAATTGGAGTTAAAATTGTCCTTAATCTTTTTTCGGGGTATCACTTGTTGGGACTGGTTTGTCTTGAGTCGTCTGTGGAGTCGCTGAAGCCTCGGGGGATGCTGCAGTTTCCTCAGTAAAAATCTCCCTCGCTGCTACCTTAGGAGCAGGTGAAGCTGCAGAAGCTCCGTCTGGACCAGTCGCAGCCTCAGGTTCCCCTACCACCTCAGAAACTGCCTTCAAAACGGCTTCCTCCTCAACAGCAGGTCCGACTGCTTCTGAAACAGTTGTGTCTGCAGTTGCCTGCTCCCACCTTTGTTTTTTAAATAGTCGCTGAAAACCTGCAGAAGGGTCTTCAAATGGCATCAGTGACATGGGGATATGCACAGTATCTATTCCATTAACCTGGAAAGTAACAAAATAAAAATTAATGGTCTGTTTTTTGGCAGATCACCTACTGCTTTCCCAGTGTTATTTCAGCTGAAATAGTGAACCAATTTATTTTTTCAACGGCAGCAAACAAGTAAAAGGCAACAATAGTATGTGCTACAAATATTAGAGGTACGCTACAATTGTCTTACCGTAACCTCACACCAGTAGTCTCCTATGTTCTTGATTGGCTCATCTGGAAGTCTCAACGCATGAGGTGGCACAACAACTCCCAACTACAGAAATGTTTCAGAAAATTCAAGGAATCACATTAATTAAAAAAAAAAAAAAAATCATGAATTTTAAATGTTTAGCTCCTGTGCTGTTATTTGATGTCAACAGTCATGATGTTTTTCAGTGCTTTGACACTTCTATAGATAATGTAATGTATAAAGAGAAACATTAAAGTCGTACGTTCTTGAGAAGCTGTCTGCAAACAATCTCTTTAGTGAGCACGTATTCAGCTGAGGGTATTCTGCTAATCTTCAACTTTGAGCGTTTCAGGAACTCCACTGTCTGCAAACACACAAGGACACCTTTGTTAGATGACTGACAACTGCTATTCTGTCATTCTCTTGACCAGTTTGATGACTGGCTGTCAATTAGCAATGAAAGTCCTTGAAATTAACTGTCAAATATCTTCAGTGGAGAAAGACTCACAAGTTGTCCAGTGCGTGTTTGGATTCTTTCCTCTGGCTTCCCCTCATGCAAAAGCTGTTGGTAAATACAGATGTTTGAGACTCTAAAATCAAAAGCCACAAGTGAAGAATCTATCTAGATATTGGCATAGAATATCTGGGGGAAATGAAAGCATTAATGTGCAGTACGCACTCTTAATTCCTCGACAAACATCTGTTTGTTCTCTGGTGATGGATATACCGCCAGGCCTTGGGGCAACAGTTTATTCCGGCCAACACACTTTTTCACAAACACAGTGTCTCCTCGCCCACCAAGCTCTGTTGAAACAAAATCGAAGAAACATATTCCCATGAGTGTATATCGTATGAATGGTGCCAGGAAAAAATAAGATTAAAATTAATTTATTTCAACGTGTATTATCTAAGGATTAACAGAATTCTGATAAATACATTCCCCAATAGCTTTCCATGATGGTCACTTGGTGGTGTGACAAACGATCCGTCAAAAGCATTGGAGATACTCACTCGCTACGGTCTGTGTTAAAATGAGTTCCATCTTCTCCTTGGGAGTATGTTTGGTGTCTTCAAGCAATTTGTAGACTCTGTGTCTTCGAGGATGCAGCCTTGGTGGACTACCTTCTTTGGACAAGGGGACCTGCCACCAGCGCTCCACCAAAACTGTATTCTGTGTAAAACAAAAATAAGCATTCAGTAATGTTCTCACATACTATTACAAAAAAAAAAAATACTGGTGGCATGCACAAAGCATCCACTTAAGTTATTTGGTGTGGATTATTATTGCTCGCCTCCTTGTAGTGGCTCCCTGGCAAGGGAAAACTGTCTACAAGTTCCATCAAGTTAAGATCTTTTGAATGTCAGTTAATGAAATATGAGACTATTTGTCTAACTGAAATAAACGTGAAACTGAAAACCATAGATCTCTAAAAGTGAATTCAAGGCTTGAAATACTTCATGTTTAATGTTGAACTGTATCAGGCCTGGAGTTTAGGTAATACGAGGTAAGACTTTTTCAGAATCTGCAGACACCCTGTTTAGATTATGGTCAGTCAATACTAAAATACTAAAATAAGATTTGACTGAGTTTACGCATAATTTCAATTTCATCTAATCCTTAAGGATTAGTAGAAAAACTATTTACTCTACAGCTCTTCAACAACTCACTCTAACCCGCGCAGCACACATCAGTACACTGGCACCACTGAGTGCTGTGCACCTTCTACGGCTCACAGTGACAATCATGCCATGCTCATTTTCTTAGGAGTTTTGCCACACACTAACCTTGACAGCTGTCTGAGAGAAACACCTGACAGAGGAAAGTGTGACAAGATCTTGAAGGACACGGCGGCCCGAGCTCCACATGTTTATTCAGGACGAAAGCTGCACACGTCTAGTTATTTCGTTCACGCAAACCACCAATAAAGGAATCTCGCTTTTGCATCAGCAGCGCGACCATCAATTATTCTTCAGTCATCTATCCTTTCTGCACATGCGACAGATTAATTGATGCAGTCTCCCATCTTGAATGACTAAGCTAAGCTAACAGGCTACAAGGAGAATATAGAAAACGCGACATTACAGCGTGATGTTTGAGCGGCTGTGACGTAAAAGGACCACAGGACCCGAAATAGGCGACCCGACTAACGCCTGAATTTAAATCCGCATTCTTGAGATAATCATTCATCCTTTTTATTCGTCTAGTTATTATCCAATAGACACACTGGTGGTGTAGAAACACCGTTCAATCGTGTGTTTGTTTGTATACGTTAATGATAATGCGATAATGAGCCTTAAGTGTGGTTAAAACGATGATTTCTGTGGTCAAGTCATACTAGAACTGGCCTGCATAACTGGGAAATTTGCAGTCACTGTATTAGTCACCAGTAGTCAATCCAGGGAAAAATCCGTAAAAACTTAATCCTTAATGCCCACACCCAGTATCCATGGCATGAAAATGAAGAGAACAGCAGGACAAATAGCTGGGATTCCAGATAACAATAATATGGACCATTAGGAATTCATGACAACAGAAGTTTTAGATGAAATTTGTATTCATTTATTTTATTTATTGTACATGCTACAGAAATTGAGAATGTGATAAATGACCAACAATTTCAGGCAATATAGATAGGCAACAAACAGTACATTGTTATTATACCCTTATTTGTTATAGCTCAATGTTGATTTTGTCGACAGGCAATTCTCGTCATCTCCCTTCGCCTCAAATGTTGGCCATATGGTTGCTTTTACAGTAGATTGTGGTGGAAACAAAGTGTGTAAGGTGAAAGTGATGTGTGAAAATGTGTGATGATGTCTCAAAAGAAATATTTACCTAAATTAGACTACACTTGCCCATGGAGCCTTTAATAACCATTTGGAATGGTTATCTGAGCTCAGTTATTGACTGTTGAAATCTGAACACACGGGTGGGAGTTAAGCAAGTTGGTCAGGGAGAATTGCTAGTGATGAAATGTGATTGCAGTCAAACATATTTTTATCTACTACCACTACTACTACTACTATTGGTATTACTACTGCTACTACCACTGCTACTACTACTACTGCTACTACTACTACTACTGCTACTACTACTACTACTACTACTGCTATTACTACTACTACTACTGCTGCTATTACTACTATTATTGCTATTACTGTTATTACTACTACTACTACTACTATTACTACTACTACTACTACTAATAATAATAATAATAATAATAATAATTGACATCAGTAGCAGAACCATTGTTGTCAAAATGTTGAAGAAATCTGTCTGAATGTTGAAATTATTGGGATTTTCAGGGATTTTCCTGCGACAATTGGAGACCAGGAACATGCTACAAAACCTTGCCCTCTTTGGACAATCACACCTTAGTGGCACTGTCTTCTTGAAAGTCACTTGTCCCACCATATGAAGTATTGTGCAAGTTTGAAAAACTGCGTCTGGCAAAGGCTATTTTACAACAGGTGAATAGAAGGCTGCACCCACCACAGACGAACATGACAGTCACGAGAAGCCAGCACACACAGGTGAAAAAGAATGCAAACTGGTAGACAGTTTTCTGGCAGTAATAATCTTCCCCAGCTGAGTAGTTGGGAGGATATATGGCGTAAACCCACACAGTGCCTAGAGGAACAGACAAAGACAGAACAAAGTGTGGGTGTGGTGTAACGTTGAACACTTGATTGTCAAAATTGCTCTCTTGATTGGCTGTGACTTTACAGGGGTTTGGCATCACAGATTCTTAAGTACAAAAGAAGTGTTATTGGTTTAAGTTGATTTCAGATAAGTATGAAATATGTTCTGTGTGGGGATTACCGCAGAACAAATTGAGTATCTGGTTGCTAGACTACTCTAAGTATCAACCATAACCATAACAACTATCTGAATATCCAATGGAAAAAAGTCAGAGTTTACAACACCCAAGAGCAATGTAAGAATGTACAATGTAGAGATGTTTGAGTCTTCAGGTATCTGGTGACTTCTTGTATTTGTGCAAGTAAAATATTTGTTGGTCAAAAACGTGAAAAGAAGTTCTATTTGAAACTCTCTCTTGTCCTTCTATCAGCAACACCACACTTTGCCCCACCTCCCTCATCTCCACCTCCTTCTCTTACCTGAAATGAACCAGCAAACACTGAAGAGGTACAGGATGGCGATACAGGCTGAGATCAGAATTCGGACAGCGCCCTCCTTCGTTGAGCTCTGGACGTAGGTCAAAATCAGACTGAGCAGGCTGGACACTCCCAGCACTATCAGGTAGATGGGGATGTAGGGCTGCACAGGGCAGACGGCCAAATGCATGGCCCCTAAGATGTAGGTGTCCAGCAGCAGAAGAAGATCATGAATATAATATGTGATCATCGAATTGGATACAAAAACATACAGTTTGGAGTCAAGTAATTGCTGAAAATATGAAAAAGAAAAATTGAGAAATGTTGACTATATTTTTATAGTACTAATACAAAAGTAAACCTACCCACTCCAATAGCTGCAATCATAATCATCCACCAAATAATGTTTGTCACAACTGTAAGAAGGAGGACAGGGTGGGTGGGTCAATGATTAGTATAACACTAATACAGAGACAGTACAGCAGTAGGCAGGCATGAACATGTTGCAGAAAAGACAACTAACCCAATACTGAAAGCAGCACCGGACTTTGTTGCTGGTTTTCCATCTGTGATGATTGGTTAATATCTAGGATAAAGAAAGTAAGAAGTATGTCATGATCAGAGCCAGTAGCTAAAAGGAAGAGGAGCTGCAGCAGTTCTGAATCTACGATACCGCCTTACCTGTCTTTCTTCTCCAGGCTGTTTCCAGGATTAATTTAGTAAGTGTAGTAAGTATATGTGAGACTGTTTGTGTGAGATATCTGCAGGAAGTGTTTGCATGTTCGCTCGGTGTGTCAACTTTTTAACATCCTTTTTGTCTTTATACAGGATGTTAAGACATATTACTTCAACTATTTCAGCATTTCTTTGAACGCTTTTGCAATACCTTCTGCTGTTAGGTACACTAAATAGCACATTAATGTCCAGAAGGTTAGAGTCTCTTTGTATGATGCTGTAGCAAAGAATGAGTCAGGATTTTATATGCATCTTAGAACTGAAGAGAGGAGCAGAGGGAGGGTGAAATCCTGCAGGAAAAAAAAGGAGGGTGACTGCAAAGCCCTGATTTTGTTTTATGGATTTTTGATCAAGGCATTGGAAATTAGTTATCAGTTATTGATTCTACTGTAAGCAAAGCATGAAACATACATTTATGTCTGTCTATATTGTGTGGACCTGTACATGTTTTTACCTTTCACATTTTTCATTGTATAGCATGTAATGCATCATGTATTCCAGGGCATCATTAGCAGAAGAGAGCTCAGCAAAGGCCCAAACATCTTGTTTTCAATCTTTAGTTTGGACCTCATGCTGTGATACGGCTCTTATGGGGACTCATCCCTGCCTCTATGATGCAATAAGTTTACTGTAGGATTTTTTGCCAACTGCTCAGTGATGGAGGATGGTGCCATGAGCATTTCATTTCATTCTCAAGTTAAAAAAACAAAGACAGTGTTGTCATTACTACAGTATTTTGCATAGTTATATATTACGTTTCTGATGGATCTCTACAATTAGCTAGCTTACTCATCTCTATTGTGAAAATGTGACTATCATTTATGTCAACCAACAGGCCACCATAAGCTTTGGCAGAGACTTGATGATGCTGTTGCAATTCCTGAGTTGCCAATAGAGGTCGATAAAAGCCATAAATTACTTAATGTCCCTTTAGAATTAATCAGTAAGTAAAAGTCTATAAGTAACAGTCAACCATATTTATATTGGGCTGATATGATATCATCTTAGCGTAGCTATTGCATTTTGCACAAACTGGAGATGATAGAGGGATACAGAGGGTCGCAGTAATCTAAACAAGAGGAGATACAAGCATGGACTACTTTTTACAGATTACTTAAGGATAAAATCAGCTTAATTTCAGAAATATTTCTTCATTGAACTTTCTTAACTTGTTTGTCAAAGTTCATAAGTACACTGGTATTATTACTAGGTATTATAGGCAGATATAATATGCCTATATAATATGTGTGTAGTTGGCGTGTAAATGAAAGTGTATACTATGTTTATGTATAATATGTCAAAGTAGAGGTATATAAATGGAAAATAATAAAAACATGTGGAGGATGAGGACAGACCTGATGTTTTTAAATTGAAGTTGGCAGCTGGATGACTATGGTCAGTGACGGTGTTCTAGCAAGGCTGCTTTGCATCCCTACAGGGAAATTGGCTTTTTTATAGCTTCGGTGGCAGGAACCAGTTTGAATGTGAGAGTGGATGATTGAAGGTGATTGAATGCTCCTTTCTAAAGGCTCACTGCTTGGATGGAACCCAGCTAAAGAAAGGAATCCAATCAAATTTTTCAGAGGACAATTTCCAATTGGATAATCATGCCCATATGTAGATCTTAATATATTAAATCACCAAGATCTAAAAAAAAAAATTAAAAAAAAAAAAAAAAAATGAAGATACTTGATTTCAAGATACTGATGTCAAATTTTACTTTTTGTATTTATTAAAGACAGAAAGCTATTGTTCAGAAAGTTTATTTCACATGATAACTTTTATTCTGAAATGTCTGTCAGTTATTGGTTTAAGTAAACCTAGTTAAGTTTGGCAGCGATTGCTGCAAAGCTTATTAAGATGGTAGCATGAATGTTAGAGAAGTGAGCTTGTAATGTAAAGACCATGTAAGCATAGGCAACAGGCAGCCAGGCAGCAACTAGCCAGTACATGCTATTTTACCAAGTAATACTTTTGATTTATTATTTGATTTATATGACAAATATGTAGTTCCCAATACCTTAAATCATAGATTTAGAAAATTCCACCCAAAGCATAATTTTAATCATGTTCATGTTCATTGCTACACTTCATTCTCAGTTGAAGTCAATGATCAGTTGAAGGAGAGGAGCAGCAGGGAAGTCCATGGTTATGATTCCAAAGCTCTGGTTTTGCCCCACCTTGGCACTCAAGTACTCATACAGCCTTATATTGATTCGCTGTGCAATGGCACTGGGGTAGGAAAACAGTCCAGCTCCACTGGAGTAGGTGAGAAAGAGTTGGGCCTTGTTTCTCTCTGGTGCAGCCTCCAGGTGTTCATGTATGCTTTGCCATTTCTCTTCCACATGCAGGAGTGTGGGTACCTATAGTGAACAGCAACCTTTTAATCTCCAAACAGTATTTTTGGTCAATTCTGAAAATATTACCAGAATTAGGAAGTTTTCATACCCTCCATTCATCAGCTATGTCCAGGGAACCATAGCGCATTCCTATGTCTGGCCCAGAAAAGTCTTGCAAGACAATGAGTTTCCCTCGAACCTGGCCTATGGTGGGCATAAGCCGGCTGTGCCACAGCAGGTCCCAGTGGGCATGGCGGTGGATGTATCTCACCACAGCACCATAGATGTTGTTAGTCTCACTGAACTCCTCCTTTAGACGCATCAGCACAGTCTCACTTGGGTAGTCCTGCAGGAAGTCGGCCACATCCTTCAGCACGTGGCCAAAGTGTGCCAGCTGGTAAGCCAACCCATGATGGATGGTCAGGTTCCCCTTAAAATGACGCACGCGGATGTCTAGGAAGCGGACACCGGCATGGAGCTGGGACGTGAGGTTCCAGGACTGGCATTCAGCAAGGATACCACCATACAGAGCCATGGTGTTGTGGGTTCCAGGCATGGTGACTTCGGACAGCGGCCAGCTGTCATTGATGTCCACCATCCAGGAGGGGTTGAGGAACTCAGGGCTGGATGTATCGTCATAGTCAGGTCTCTGAAAGGCACTGCAACTAAATCCGATAACTCCAATGAATAAAAAAGATAGGTCAGCGCCACAGTCAGCAGGATCCAACTAGTAAATGTAGCCACCTTGATTAAGGTTTAGTAGGTTGGTATGCAGCCATTCTTTAACATATTGTTTATCCACATTAAAGAGGAATATAATTGGATTTCAGCATTCACATAGTTTTCTAATGTCACGGGACACTCATTCACACATTGCTGTATTATCATAGCCAGAAACAGTTATTAGACACTCTGCATTTTCACATGTACAATGTAACATGTTAATGTAATGTGATAAGAAATGGAAATGGAAACAGACTTTCATCAGAACTCATTCTGTTTTGATTATTATCAATGTGGGGCATCTTTTCCACTTCCTTGTTCTGGCTCTGTTCGGCTACGCCACAATAATTTACTCACCCTAAAAGGACCATGAACTCAGCTAATATCGCGAACATTGCCATCGGACCTCCTTTGATGCTGCTTATTGTTCAGTTTTGATGACAGCGTCTATGCTCAGGAGAAGGCAAAGTCAAGAAACATACCACTCAGGTATTTACTGTAATGTAATTAAAGTGAATCAATTGGTCAATGAATTGATCAATAGATGCATCAATAAATTAATAAATTGGTCAATAGAACAGTGTGATCATATTCCAAACATTTATTCTGAATTGTTTAATAATACCATCAGTTACTGAAGAGATGCAAAAGCCAATTATACATTTAGAGAATACTATTCTCCTGTAAAGAGGCTTTACTTTGGGGGGGGGGGGGGGGGACAAAAACAA
>CABFOQ010042019.1:89965-100466 GCA_900660455.1 Gephyroberyx darwinii
CAAAAATGAGCACCGAGTCATGAGCCCACTGCTTCTGGTCTAAGCTGCTGGGGCGCTGCTCTCTTTACCTGAAAACAGCTGGTGGTATTCCTCAGCCTGGGAGCCTGGAGGAGAGAGAGAGAGAGAGAGAGAGAGAGAGAGAGAGAGAGGAGAGAGAGAAGAGACAGAGAAGAGCCAGCGAGACAACTGGGATGTTGATGTAGGCATGTATGCCGTGGAGGAGCTGCTGAGTCCGACGTCAGAGCGTGTGTGTGTGTGTGTGGGTGTGTGTGTGTGTGTGTGTGTGTTGGGGGGGGTTATCACGCCACTCTTTCAAAATACACAGTTCACCGTGCTCACAACAAACACAAAGGGAAACATCACAGCATGCACACACACACACACACACACACACAAACCAGTGATGGGCGGTTGCAGTCATTTTATTACTTTCCTCAGTCACGACAGTAACAAATTACAATTTCAGTATCAGTAATAATATAGCAGTTACCAATCAGAGGAATAAATCGTTAGAACGTTACATTTGTTATCATCAATTCATATAAAATTTAAGTTTAATAAGACAATCACCATCCACAGATTAGCTAACTTGGATTAAAGATGGATGCGTTCAGAATTTTGTTCTTGGCTCAGTGTTACAGGTTTCACTCGTTACCAAACCAAACTTGCTTTTTTCAGGATGGATCACGTGGATCACCTGCAGGTGACCGTTTTCCCATTTCCCATATCAGTCGGTGAAAGCCAAACATTACACAGCCTGTGTATCTTATATGCATTCTTAGTATTCAATCAGAAGAATTTTACAGAATATTATCCAAAGCCATGGTAGGTATCAATATGAAAACATTGATATCACTTGGGGTAATTGGTGGTATTGACAAGTGGATATAGCTATCTACACCTCCCTCATAGATTTCTGAATGTGACAGGATATTTTAAAAATGTGTGACTGGCATACTTTGACTGTTTATTCTATCTAGTGAGCTTGCCTGCAGCTCTAATGGAAGTACAGGGGGTGTACAAAATAACGGAAACACCCAACAATACGTACATATCAAGTATATGAAGTAGGGAGACCCTTTGCCTTTAAAACAGCTTCAGTCCTCCTTGGATGCTGTCCAGAACTGCATGTAATGGGATATTGGATGGTTCTTCAAGTCAAGCCAAGTCTAGTCAAGTTTATTTATATGGCCCTTTAACACAAACAAGCTTTAAATTATGTTACAGGCCTAACTAGGTCAAGCTGACAATCAGATTCATGACGATCAGCTATCAATTATCGATCGACGATCAGCTATCAATTATCGATCAAATTATGACAGTGATGATGTTTACAGAATATGATCAGAACAAAAATGTAAGTTTCAGTAAACAAATAAGTAATCTGTTATTTACATTTACTATAATATCTGTTTCCTTAGCTTTACTTTACACAGCTGTGTCCTTAATGATACATGTCAGTTTAATGATCCAAAACGTTACTTAAACCTTTTAACGCTCTTCGCTAATTTCACTTGCCATGCCTAAACTTTTTATTACAACTACAATACTACATGCTATGCTACACCAATCTGGTTTATTGTGTAATTTCAACACAACTCAAAACCAACATTATGATCTTATTCAAGAACATATTTTGATGGCAACCCCTTTGTCGTTTCAAGTATAAATGTATAAATGACTGTCATAGTAAAAACATTTACACTTTACACATTATGTGCCAAAATACTCACAGATGGCAAACTTGGAACTAGCGCTAAACTAGTTTTCATTCATTTACTCTCAGAGTCACTGAGCTTCTGATGCACTGAAGATGAACTAGATTAATGGGGAGAAAACTAACCATGTGCAACATGTAAATAGCAGCTGTCATACAAACTGCATGCCTGCATGCAGTTTGCATGACATGCATCTACATGCATGCATCTACTCAGCCGTTCCTCAAAGAATTTAATTATTAACTATAAAGTAATAAAGTAAAGAAGGCACTGTCTCTTTATCCATGGTGCCGTGCCAGCATGATTGCTGATCATGGTTTCAACTTTAAACTCATGCTCCTTTCATTTTAATTTCATGCAATTATCCAAGATAACTACATTCATGTTTGACAAATCAGTCCACGATCTGTGGCTGAGAACCGCCTTGTCCAACAGACCTTGGACCTGTGTATCTTCGCAACAACACATCACCTTTTTGTTGTGTTGATGCAGCTTCTGCATACACAGGCTTTTCCCGTGGCCTCTTTGTGTGTGTGTGCCTGGGTGTTTGTGTGTACATTCATGTTGTTTCATTACAGATCTAAATGATTAACAGTATTAATAATACATATGAATATTGAACATGATAAAAGTAGTGATTGCAAAGAGAGCAGTTATTTTCACTCAATGCACACGTCAAATCAACCCAACTTTGGGATTGAAATAGATCAATCCAGCAGTTGGGTCAGTCAACGCAATATGTGTTCTGTCTTATCAGCAATGACAGAAATGTAGGGTGGGTTTTGTTATTAACCCAGTACTTTCAGGAAACTATGTAATGACCCATGGGAGTTAGCCAATACTTTCCAAATGGTTTAAGCCAAGATCAGGAAATTGGCTAATCATTAAAGCTGGGTAAATCTTTGGTAAATGTAGTACTTTCTTTATCATAAGCTAAATTTATGATGAAAACAATTTGATTGTTGTAATCTAAGTAATAAAATGAACGTTCTAACGAAGTTGGCCATTAAATGAGTGACACAATTAAATGTAAGAGTAAAGTAAATGACCAATAGGGGAACGACAAACGATAGAAAAGGAGGAGTAACATTTTAGAAAAGATGAAAAGAGATGACACCAGAAAGTGATAACTGATAACTCCTTCACTGAGAAGAACACTGACGACTTCAAGAACACAGAGGCTTCAAGCTGAAGAAATCCAAAAGACTTTGATGCATCAGATGCAGAAAAGACTTTGTGCATTCAACTAAAAACCAAGACTTGGTGCTGTCACTCTACCCAAAGTGACTCGTCAGAGGCTATCCCCATTGAGAGATCATCCTAAACAGGTTTGTGATATTTTATTTAAAATAAATAATTTTGCTTACTTTTATTATCAATTTTGGGGTTGTTTGATTTGAATTGAGATTGATTGAACAGATCAGTATTGATCTGAATACAAAATTAATTAATATTTTATATCCATAAAGAATCCATAAGAAAACTTTTTCTCAGCAATTTTAGGGTTGTTTGATTTGATTTGATTTGATTTGATTTGGGAGATTTATATTCATATTCATATTCTCCTTCTCAACATAAAATAATCATCTGAAAGTAAAGTCAAATTCTCATTCGAGTTGCTTTCTTGTTTGGGATAGTGAATTTCCCTCTCAGGGGTTTAGCCACCCTCTGCTGACAGGATAGTATAACTTGAGTTGTGTTGTGAACATCAGGTTCTCACAGGTTACTCAGACCCAGGGTGGAACAAGTGATCCACTAAACGTACCCCAGTAGGATAAAGTATGTTAACCCATTGAATATGGCCCTAGCAACTACAACAGCAATGTTTCACAGAGAAGAGCTGCCATTAACCAAGGTGAACTTAGTAAGTACCCAGTGTGTAGGCTGGAGGTGTAGTCCTTAGGATGAAGGCAGTGAAAAGCTGGGTGACCGTCACTGCCTGAAGCAGATCCGGATTTCTGAAGTGAATGAGACCTTCGGCAAACACGAGGAGAAGATCAAGTACCACTATGCCGCCTTCAACAACATGGTAGCACGGGTGAAGAAAGAGCCGGACAAAGTCCAGTGCCACATGGATGAGTTTACGAAGATCTATGAGGGAGGCGGTACTGACATGAGTCTGAAGGTGTACTACCGGGGAGTAATGGGTACTGAAACTCTGTTCGGAAGGCCCCTGCTGGAGGTGTACCTGGAGAACTGCGATCGCAACCGCAACATCATGGAACACCACTGTTCCCGCCTTCGCCACCTGTTCTACATTGGCCTCATCGCCCTCATGGCCTACACAGCTGTTACCAACGACGATGAAGACGAGGTTCGGGAGACATGGACCAAGTACATGGAGGAGATCCAGAAGAAAATGGAGGAGGTGCTCAGCCTGTGCAATGAGGAGAACGACTCCTAAAGGGGCTGTAAGGAGGGGATGAAGAAGAGTATCCAACTCTTTCCCGTTCTATACTCTCAGCTGTGGGCCAAAGAAAGAAAACAAATCATGCCATACATCAGAAAAGTAACCCATTCCTCTGTTGCATGACATTTATTGTATCTATGTTATGAGTTATCTATATTATTTTTGTTGTGAGTGGACCACTTGAGTTTGTATGTTTCGTCTGCTTCATGTTTCCTGCTGGTAAATGCTGATGATGAAGTTTTATAAAATTGCTTCAATAAAAGGTATAAATTCTTAGTTTATTATATCTGTGTGAGATTCATTTCATTTACAAAAGCACCAATATTTGATACAGAAAACAATCATGCTTTATCATTGAGGAACAGTTATTTTATATAGTATAATTAACAGCATTGATCTGAATACAAAATGAATTAATATTTTGTACTCCGGTGACTTTCCCTCTCCCTCTCAACCATTTCGGGAGAATGAACCTCCCACTTCACTGGAAATGAAATAATGAGCTGAAACAGAAAACAATAAACCTCTGAGGTAACATGGCCTCACCCAAACAAGGTATTTGCAGGAGGTGTACCTGGAGAACTGGGGGGGGGCTGTATGTGTGTGTGTCCGACGGGGGATAGTTGAGCAGGCGTCTTTGAGCCAAACCGTTGAAAAACTGGTTAAACTCATTGGCCCTGGCGCAACATTGTAGCCTGTGATGGCTTTCATGCCAGACCACACCTCTCTTATGCTGTTCTGCTGCAGCTCGTGTTCCATCTTCCTCCTGTAGGTGTCTTTGCTCTCCCGGATCTTCACCTTCAGCTCCTTCTGCACCTGCTTCAGCTCCTCCCTATTTCCTTCCCTAAAGGCCCTCTTCTATTCATTCAGGAGGGCCTTAAGGTCCCTGGTGACCCAGGGCTTGTTGTTAGGAAAGCAGTGTACTTTCCTGGTTGGTACAACATTGTCCTGAAAGAAGTTTATGTAACCAATAATGAAGTCTGTAAACCCATATATATCCTCTCCAAAGGAGTCACAGAACTCATCCCAGACAGATGTCTCGAAGCAGTCCTTTAGAGCCTCCTCGTCCTCTGGTGTCCATCTCCTCACCGTCCTGGTGGTCACAGGTTGCTGTTGTACTAGAGGCTTAGGGCGTACTCACACTAGGCCCGGTTGGCTTGTAGCATACCCTTCTTCGGCACTTTGCGTTCACGCTGCTTATTGCGCAGACGCAAAGTGCCGTCTGTCTGCCATCTTGGATTTCATTACAATGGAAATGTTGGAGTATACCTGTCTTTAACAAAGTATAAAAGTTTATTTGTACATAGGAGATGGAGCGCCACCCGCCGCCCCGCAAGTAGACAAGCGAAGGATTACGGACATCTGGTTAGGTCAGTGAAATTCGACGTATTGGTTTCGTTATCGGGCTCGCTGACTTTCGTGCAGTAAAAAGTCAATGGAGCAGGACAGGACCCTGTGGGAGAAGTAAACAGCCAAATGATAAAAGATTCTCATAGGGTCCTGTATCAGGGCTACACAATGCTATGTTTTCATGGTTTAGTTTAGTTTAGTTTAGTTCTTCCCACTCTTGTTGCAGTGGCACAGTCTTTTCTCTCCATACCATTCTACTTTCACTAGATGGGAGCTTCTAAATGTTTAATGAGTAATATGTCCCTTGCCCCCAGAGCATTTTTTTTTGCCTTTATGTGTACTGTGAAGCATCAGCAGATTCAAAACCCTGGTTTAGGGACTGACCATCATTAGTCAAAGATTATGGGTCTAACAGTTCAACTCATGCTCATACTGAACCAATCCCCTGAAGCTACAAGTTTCCTGACCATTTAATTTGACCTAAGATGGGTAGCATGGTGACACAGTCAGTAGGGAGACCACCCTTCAACTAGAGAACCTGGATTCAAGACCCCATATCAGCAAGCATCTGCTCTTCTGAAGTGTCCTTGAACACAACACTGAATTCCTCTAGTTCCACTGAAGCTCTAGTGGCACTGTCCTGTAGCCGACTCTGCATTCACAAATCACATTTATATTACTGTTATTGTTGTTGTTGTTAAGATGTGTTAAGTTGTTAAGTGAGTGGCACTTAATAAAGACTTAAATTGTCCATAAGGGTAAATTGTTCTAGGTAGCAGCATACAATATAAAAACAAACAAATGAAAAGGCAAAAAAAAAAATCAAACCATAATTTCAAACCATTTGTTCTAGCTGAGGGAAAGACTTAAGAAGGAATTAAGTCCCTGAGTTATGTAATGCTCTTTCATGCTTTTAGGCAGGAAGAGACACAGAGCAAACTTCTGAGCTCACTGAAGGAGTAATGTAGAGGTCTGTGTCCTGCACATCTCCTTAATCCTGAACTCTGTGATGACCTGTGTAGACTCTGTAGACTTGGGGCCACTCCAGTAATGGCATGGGTTTTCTTCATCATATGACTGACACAATAAAAATGATGGTTTCTGCTCAGAGTTTTGTAACCATATTTATGCATATTGTCTTAATATGAGGTAGGCGATTTCCCTTTCAATAGAATTGCATCATGCGTTCATAGCTATTGCAAGTGGGTTTCAAAGTAGCACGCATATACTTACCTTCTGGCCCCCTTGTAGAGACTGCAGACTTTTTTTGGCCATGGAAATTTGCCCTTCCCTGTACTGATTTATTCACTATAAACGTAACTAAACTGCCTTGTGTTACACGTTTAGATGAAGGCAGTTTATCAAAAATAGCAGGACAGTAGATTTTTCAGTTCATTGAATCTTTCCTTCCTTTGAGGTTGCCAGATTACAGTATATGAGGGACCCCCTGTGGGCGCTGTGGAAATTGCAAGTAGCCTGTATTTGGATTTAACGCTGCTGGGAGGGGAAATGTCAGAAGCCATTATGGTGAAACCTAGACTTCGGCATAGCAGAAGATGAATAACTTACAGCTCTCCAGAGCTAGGGGGTTTTGAGCCGGGGAAATAAATTCTAGTTTCTCCTGAACTGCCACCCTACTCTTCTGCATGAGGCCGTGGCCTATGGTAATAGCATCGACTCTGTTTTTATGTAAAACAGTTTGGCTTTTTAGAAAAGTAAAAGAAAAACATAATTTGATTCCAGTCGGCAAACGGGCAGACAGGCAGCAGTTAAATGAGACAAATTGCCCTTTGCTTAGCCCTCTGTGCTTCCCTGAAGCTGATGCATGTTTAATTCTTAACTCACCACAGAGACACAGACTATGGCCATCCACTCAGAATAGTAATGACTTGATATATGAAGCTATAACACACACACACACACACACACACACACACACACACACACACACACACACACACACACAAAATGTGTGGGTGTGCTTTGGCCATATGCCTGTGGTTGGCTGCAAACACACAGCAAACACACACACAGCAACACTCGCGCACAATCCCCTCATGTTGTGCATAATGCTGCCTGCACACAGTTAGAACACAATGGTAGGCTGGGTCAGCTGTACACTAATGTATGCCAAATAATCGCAAACCTCCTCTAATGCACTGATAAACATGAACTTCTAGCCTCTCTCTCATTCTGTCTCTCTTTTTTCATCCACACAAACCCATGAGCACTCACAAACATGCTGGCTTTGTTTTCAATAATGATGTCTCTCTGGATGTTGCAGAGTGTGATGATTGCATTTATCTGTTTTGGGCTGCTGCTGCCTGCCCTGAGTCAGCTTTGATCTCTTTCTCGTCCTTTGACTCTGCTGCTATGGATGGACAAAATGTTGGCTGGCTAGACTAAAGGAGCAGAGACAATGATAGACATAGAAATGTTTTGATTTTTTTTGTTAATACGCTGTAGAATAATGGTGCTCATTTCATCAAATGCTATGGTGGATGGATGGACAAGTCCAATACCTTGCTGAACAGAAGTCCTAGTTTTGCACTGGTGTTTGGTCTTGGTGTTTGTTCCTTCCCTCTCTCTTCTGTTTGTTTATTAGTTCCTTAGCACTTACACTCCCTTCCACTCAGTGAGGTTGCAATGAGTCACACAGCAATGCAGCAGATATTGTATTGTTTTTCCTTTCTATCACTATCACACTTAGTTGGGAGTGATTCATCTTGATCAAACTCTAAACAAGCTTTCTAGTTGGGATAGACTGACAAAAAGAACACAGACTAGTTAATCTCCCTTGTCCATGTCAGGAAAGACACAGCAACCTCTAAAAGCAATACAAGTATATATTCTGACAGATCTGTCAGAATATATACTGCTATTTGGATGCTGTTAGTTCTATTGTTTTGTTCTAATTTAGTTGTTCTGATGGAAGCACACTTGTCCTGAAACATTTGATTATATTGCTTTCCAAAGCTTCATATTCTTTAATTGAACTCGATAAAACATGCTCAGCTGAAGCGATGGTTGATCTACTCCTAAACATTCCAGACAGGTCACCAAACAGAAAATGGCAAGGATGTCGAACACTTTTCCTCCACCTCTCCTGAACATGTACACTCAGTGACACAAAGGTTAGATGAGATTTTTAAATGCTGGGCACAGATGCCGCTCTACGTCTGGAGTGAAAGGGCAGCTTATGAATAAGACAAGAAAGAGAGGATGACCTCATCCATCCTTTTCAACTGGCAAGAATTAGTTTGGAATGAGTCAACTAAGGACATTTAAATACATGATCTACAGAGTGAGTGAGTTTACTGAATTCTTGTGTATTTTGCCAATTCTTGTGTCTTTTGTGTCTTTTAACTGGGGTGATTTGATATTTATGCCAACACGGGGACAGTAGTTTACCCCTTTTATCTATTTAGACCCTTGAGTGTTTTGGGAGGGAGTCAGTGTTTTCTGAAGTCGGGAGCTGTATGCCAGATAGTCATCATGGGATATATTTGGGGATCTGAGCTCAGTGGGCGGACAGATGGAGTCAAGGCCCTGCGGGGGTTGGGGGAAAGAGACACTGTAGCACACACAAGCATAACATTTTAGGTCACAGAGCACATACACAGGATAGCAATTCCATTAGATTTTAAGAACAAAGAAAGATACCTGAACAGTCAAGGTTTGGATGTCTTGTGGCAAATACTGAGACATAACATGAGCTCTCAAATGTAAACTGTTCCCTTCCAGTAGACTCAGCCCTGGGGATGGAGAGCCCACAGTAGTAGTACAAATGTAGCCGCCACTACCCTCAGTAGAGTGTGCTGTTGTGTTTGTCCAACACTTACAGCAGCTTCTGTTTGAGCTATGTGTATCTGGAGAGGACTGGTCACTCTGTGTGAACATTGTGAGGACAGGGGAAAAAAGCTTTGTCACACACATGGTTAAATATACAGGAGAATCTCTCTCTCTCTCTCTTTCTTCTTCCTCTTTCATTTGCCTGTGAGCCTCCCTATCCTCATACAGTCAAGAGCTATGAGCTAGTTCGTGAAACAGCTTTTTTTTAATATATTGACTCTGTAGGTCTTTCTCTCTCTCAGTTGAAGTGATACACGTTAAGACATCAGTGTGTGAATAGCAGCAAAGTGAGTCGTTTTCAAAGAGACCCAGTATGACTCAGGTAATGTAACTACGCTAGGAATTTCCAGCACAAGTACAAGTTAAAAAGCCTCTGCATTTTTTTTTCTTTTTCTGCTGCCTTCCATTAGATGATGAGAAGTGGGGAAAGATACGGATGGTGTCTTCTAAGATAATTGTGTTTGCATCAAAACGATTTCCTCATCATAGCACTCCTTGTTCTCTCTCAACCATCAAATTAGATTTGACTCTTCTTGAGCAAGGAAACAGTGTTTCTTTGCCTGAATTTGGAAATTATTCATTAATATGTCAGGATTAGGCCAGCACTGCGTCTTTTGCGTGTCACATCTGCTTTGGCTGGATCAGTGCAAATGGGTGGTCAAAGGTACATCTGTTCAAATCCATTTGCCTCGGATTTAGGCCAGAAGGATACACTATGTTCATACCATGACCACCAGATGGCAGTCTCTACTTACTTTCATCATGTCTTCATCCTCTCCCTTTCTCCCCCCTCCCCTATAGCTTTTCCATTTTTATCCTTTTTTCCTGCAAGTCCTTAGAAACAGAGATTTCCAGTCTGGCGCAGCGCAAGAGCCTACATCACCTCATGTGATTTTGTAACATTAATCAGATGGAAGCTATCTTTTCTGGTGTTGAGATGTTTTGTTCTATTTAAATCCTAAAATTGAGCTTTTTGAAAGAGAATTTCCATATTGGAGTTCACCAGATACAGCCTTGCCAATTTGACCTCTCATCCATTGGACAGTAGCGGCTTCGTCTGATCCACATGCCTGCAAAGAGTAGACAACTCAGCTAGCAGTGCCGTGCAGTGCCCTCCCCGCTTCGATCCTCTGACTGTTCTAATATCACATCTCTCATACACCCACAGCAA
>CABFOQ010042019.1:100486-115612 GCA_900660455.1 Gephyroberyx darwinii
CCTGCCATAAAACCACCCTGTGTAAGCTGGTCAGTCGTCACACACACACACACACACACACACACACTCACTGAAACACACACACAAACATTCATTCACAAACAGTGCAGACATACATACACTGACAGAGCATTGCTTTGAGCCTGTGGCAGAGATCCAAGTTGCTCTGGATCATTTTACCTCCGTTTCCATCTGCTTGTCCTCCTGTTTTTTTTGTTTACACATCATCTCCCCCTCTCTCTCTCTCTCTCTCTCTCTCTCTCTCTCTCTCTCGCTCTCTCCCCTGCTTCTCTCCCTCTCTTGTTTTTCTCACCTCCCTCCTCTCTTTCCCTCTCTCTGTTCTGTACAGACAGAGGTATTTGAAATGCTAGCATGCTTAGATGCATACTCTGTGCCCATTTGGTGCAACAATATATTTTCATGCAGAACTCGCTGCATATATTGGGATGTATGAACTCGCAGTCCACAATCATATGCTGGTGCTTACCCGTCACCCTGTATACATTATGGAACGTAACTGGATTTACTTACATAGCCCAGGGAAAGCATGCACGGCAACCAGCCCTTTGAATCCCATTGTGGCAAGCACTGCTTCAAAGTGTAAGTCTCTTTACCTTACCGAATGCTGCCTGCATCTGTCTGCACTGTGACCGGTACTTGACAGCAGTATGAACACTCAGTTACTACATTCATGTTTATTGCATAACACGTTGAGACACTCCTTGAATTAGAGCTAACACCTGACATGGGAATCCCAATAAACATCATAGATCTCAGACAAGTGATGTGAGGAGAGGCTGAGCACTCTCTCTCTCTCTGTCTCTCTCTGCCTCTCTTTGTCTCTTTATATCACTGGCTGTCTGCGTGGGTATAGTTTCCTTTTCTTTTGTATGCTTTCCTCGCTTCCTTTTCCCCCCCAATAAGAATTCCAGCCGTATTGTCTTCTTGTGGTAGTCTGAGCAACATACGGTGAGGTCTTCATGGTTAGCATATGCACATTGGCTGCCAAGTGTTGACCTTTTCGTGTGCCTCGTTTGGGTGCGAGAGGCTGCTGAGCCGACCTCAGTGAGACAGTGTCTGGGGAGCAACCCAGCTCTAATGTATGTAGATGTATTCCTAACTGAGGAATAGCTTTCTTGGTAATTGCTATATCAATCTGTGCACTCCTATCCTCGCTGTCTCATTTCTGTCTCGCTCCTATTTCTTTCTCTCCCACTCTTCTCTCCCTCTCTCCCTCCCTCTCTCTCTCTCTCTCACACACACACACACACTATCGCATACCTCATTCTCTCTCCTTATTGTCTTTCTTTTCCTCTGTCTCTCCTTCCCCCATTTCTCTCTCTCCTTGACTCACATTGACTTGGCGCTTGAACATGTGGGTGTTCAAACAATTCTTTAGTTGCCAGTGAGAAACTGGCAAAGCGGAAACAATATGTCCTGCTCATTGTACCCACTGATATAAACACACACATGCATATGCACACACACACACAAATGTACAGATGCACACATCCCAAGTATTAATGACAGCATCCGCACAAACACAAAATGGCATCCCAGACGACGTCAGATTGAACACAATGCCAAGTGGCAGTGTTATCGACAAGAACCTTGTTGTGTTCAATAAAACTCCACTCCCACAGTTATTTTCACCTTGGCTGAGCCTCGCGTTAGCCCAGAGGCACACCTCTTAATTACCACATCCTCTATAACACTGCCTCATTCTCCATGGACAGATGCACCTGTCAAGAAAAATATGAATAGGGGGACTGAGCTGAAGTAATGAGACATGACCGGGGAAATAGAGAAGTATCGGTTTGCTTGTTGCCATACAGTAATTGGCCACTACCTGAGAAAGTGTCTTGGTGGCAATAAAGCATGGGTGAGCTTTCAAGGAAGTGGAGGGAGAGGGCAAGGGGCCTTTTATATACAGAGTCTAGAGATCCATACTCTTCAGATCACTCCCTCCCATGCTGGATCCATGAAGCTCAGCCTGCAGCCTTCAGGTACTACTCAGCTTGCCTCGGTCCTCTCCACTTATGGATCTAGTCTTGTTAGATCACTGACTGATCTTCTGCCAAAGCACTTGTTCAATTCACATCTGAGGCTCTGTGAGCTGGCAACACTGCAGATGTGCTTAAGGTGTTCATAGCAATGCATCAAATGCTTTGTGCAATAGTATATATCCTAGGATTGCACTGGATAAAAGCAAGCCTTGACATTTAAGGTTTTTAATTTTATTTTATCTCTGTGTTTATTGCATGTTACTAGCATAATTTACAAATTCATCATGTTCCCACTCAGAAGGAAGGAACACAACTCTAACCACACTCCCCATATAGGGACAGCCTCCCTAAATCAAACAACCGTGAATACGTCACTGCATCTCCCCCCACCGCCCCACACCCACCCCTCTCTCAGCATAAACATTTTGGGGTTGATTCCTGAGTGGGTGCAGCGAGATCCACACGTCAGCTCCTCCACTCAGCTCTGTTAAATCTCATGCACACATGCGCAAACTGCCACTTGCACATAGCCAGCACACAGACAGGTAGACAGATAGACACATGCACATGCACACACAGACATGCACAAACACATACACACACCAAGCACTATACAGCGTAACTGATTGTAGGAGCAAGGTCTTAGAGAGGACAGTATGTCTGCTTTAGGCAAATCTGACTAGTCCTTGCCAGTCAAACTACTTTGTAAAGTTTTGATGACTGTTTCAAACGAGGAGTATGCCCTCCCACACACATTTTTGCACTACTCTGCACAAGCATATGCATAATCACATGTGACACACACACACACACACACACAGAGCACAGACTGGCTAGCTTTTCTGCAAAGGGATATATCTGGCAGCAAACTCCCTGGGGATTTGAGACAAAACCTAACCAAAAGATTATAAATGAGCTGATTTTCTGATTTCTGATTTCTTTTGCTAAGCTAAGCCTGGGCTGTAGTGGGATGCAAAACAGCTTGTTACCTCTAGCTAGAATCACAGTTAGCAGACCCTGCTATAAACATGCTTTCAAAATACCAGACTGGTAACACAGACTGTAGTTTCACAAGTCTGTATGTTGTCCATTCAGCTTTCTACATACATACATACTTTATAGTGCAGATATCTAGCAACCCTGTAACTTATGCTTGGAGGTAGGTACAGTGGGGCCCAAAAGTCTGAGTCCATTACCAAGAACTCTTTTGTTTCATCATTTATCAAAAACTAATACAAAATGTATAGTCAAATTATATTCCTCAAACAAGATTACACAATTTTCAAAAATAATTTAAATCATGATTAAAAATATTTTTCAACAGAAGCACTTGCAGTAGCGACAATAACACAAAGAGGACCATGTTACCAATTTAGTCAATATCTAGTGGCTGTTAACAGACCCAAACAATTCTGGATAATTCACTGTGTATTATGAACATACATGTGTTAATATTTGACTGAAATATATGGTTTTACAACAATTTGGGAAAACCTTACCAAATGGTACGCAAACATTCGCAAAAAAATATTCAGATATATTTCAATTTTAAATGATGAAAACAAATAGTTATTGGTAGTGGACTCAGACTTTTGGACCCCACTGTATATCCTGCATGCATTCATTTACACAAGACAATTTTTTTTTTTTTCTATAGTAGGACATATAGAAACCTGAAGCATGAAGCATAAAGGGCATATAAAGGCTCTCAGGGGATGAGTGCTCCACAGCCTGGAAAGGATTGTGACCTAGCCTAAGGGATTTACCAAACACACATTCAATGAATTTAATTCACAAGAGTGTTAAGGCAGTTAGACTTCAATTCAGAGTTGGCTGACTTAAGACCTGCCTAAGTTCAGTAGATAGAAAGGAAAGCTTCATATTCAGACATGGTTTGCGCAGGTGATTAACTCTGATTTGGGGTGGCACATCCAAAATACTGAAATTTGCAGTGCCTGCTGCATTTGAAGCCAAGTTTTCATCCTAGGAAAATTTCAGAGCAATGGAGTTTTCAGTGAGTCTCACCTTTGTGTCCCCATTATAAGAGCACTTGCCTTTAATTCCAAGAAATCATATTGATTTAGGTGATTTGCTGTTACCCGGCTGAAATGCCTAGACTGTAGGCTGGAGAAAAGAAATCTGTCACATTTTATTTAAAAGTCAACTACTCATGCATATTTGCCCAAGTACAACTACAGTATGACTGCCCTACCATCCCAGTATGAATGAAAAATGATTTCAGTTTGTGTTTGTGTTGTTTTTTTTTACTGTGGTAAGATGTGTTTCTGTATCACCTCTACATTCATTCACCATCACAGTTTAGGTTACAGGGGCTATTGAAAAATGATGTGGGTCTTTCTATTAGATGGTTTGACTTGTTTCATTTTCATAAATACATCAGGGATCACCAACCTTTTTTGCACTGCAGACCGGTTTCATATTGACAATATTTCTGTGGACCGGCCTTCTTTGGGGTGCACGACACGACCAGAATATTGATTACAAGTCGTCTACACTGCGAATATTTTCGCGGACCAGTAGCAAAAGCTGTCTGGCCCAGTGGTTGATCTATTTCTTTGGGGTTAAGTAAACTACGCTATTGCCTAACATGACATCCATGTGGTAGAAACATTGCTGACGTTATCATTCCATGCTGAAAGACAAGTACTAATGATAATTTGTTTCTTGTACAGTATTACACCACACATATTAAGTCTGAGGCCTGCATACTGAATACTCCCAGACACAGATATTCAGGTATTCAGGTACTGAATACACAGTTTTGGTATGAAATCTGCACTGGGCAAACTTCAGCCTGAATCATGGTCTTAAGAAGGAGTGCAGCCATATTGAACTGCAGTCTTGCAACAGCTTACTTGATCTGCCCCTGTCTGTTAATATCACAAACACATTTATAGTATTGTTTCTTTATATTTTCAGCTATTAAAATAGTCATCCACAGAGCCACATTGTTGCTTTTCTCTCTAATTGCTCTCCTCTTAAAGACTTGCGTGGGAGATGCTCTTACGTCATCATGCTAAATTACTATCTTTCAACATTGACATGATAGTTCACTTCTGTTATCTCAAATAAAAGTGTGTGGCAGGCTGCAGAGCTAAATGGAACAGTCATACAGGAATGACAGTGACTGTCTGTCACCTACTCCTGCTTGACTAACAGGACAGGCAATAGCCAACCTTGCATGGTTGAATAGTGCAGCACTCAGAAACACTCTCTAATTTCCCCCTGTGGCACCAAGAATGGAAGAGATGCCCCGTATCCCTAATCTATGTTTGGATGAAGCATTTATGCACCAGTGACAGTTTTTCTGATGAGTGTAACTCTGTTGACAGCCCAATTTAGCTGACATTTTGAGATAATGTAGTGTTCTCTGGATGTAAGTACAACTGCATGGGAAATGAGGAAACTCTCACAGGTCCTAACCACAAACACTTCTTCTCTCCTCTCTCCTCTCTCCTCTCCTTAAGGTCCACAGAATCATTTTTGTTTCCCCATTACGAAAAATAACTTCACACATTCAGTACAATTCACACACTGCAAGTTGCTCCCAGGTGAACAACCTTAGTAACACTTAGTAACAAGTTCTCTGCTCTTCATCAGACAAAACTACTGATCCAACTACTATCCACGCTCACTTCCTTGAAGGGCTAGGTAATTTCCCATTACTGGGATATCAAATTCAAAATTCCATTAACCCCGACATACCTAAGATTTAACACCATGGGTTCATACAGTGTTTTTTTTTTCTCACATTTGTTTTGTTTTGGGCGATAATTTACCATAGAGTTGGATGAGGTATTTTGTCTACTTCTCCTCTCATCAGCACTGCTTTCATTGCCGAGTTCTCTTTTGCTGCAATGAAATTGACTGCTCTCTTTCATACCCTGGCTTTCCTTGTATTATGTCCTCATCTTGTTAGTTCCACATCTCTTGCCTTTATTCCTTTTCCGGTATTTCAGATCTTGTAATAGTGCCTATTAAGGCATCCACAGTGTGGGAGTTACATGGCCACGTATCGCGTGTAGCTGTTCTCTCATTTAGCCTCCCTGCTATGGGCTGCAATAGCAAATAAGTCTTGGCTCAGGGTGTGAGCTTCTTCTGGCGAAAGCTGTAGCAGTTAAATTAGAAACTTTTGAAAATGATCCTTCCTTCCCTGCCAAGACTACTGGCTGCCTTTTCCCAATCCTTGCTATTGCTCTACACAGCTGTTAAGACATCCTGGCATATCCACTTGGGAATGTTCCACTGATACACCCTCTCTCATTCAGGAAACAGTGAAACCCAAACAAACAATAATGTAAATCTAGTGTTAAAGCTTATGACGTAATCTGCCTGTATGGAAGGCTTTATTATGCAATTTCATTCATCTAGCATTATCCATGCTTTGCATGTACAGTAGCATAAGAAAGTGAGTGGGACAGAAAGCATTGTGAACAAATTGAATGCCAGTCCTGTTCTTTTACCTCCAGTGCCTGTGCTGCCATGGCATCAACACTTTTATTAAACACTAGCTCACTGGGGTGCCCTGGTAGCTCAGTGTGCTATTGCGAATGCCACGTACCATGGTTCATGCTGTGCTGTTGAATCACTTTCTTCTATTTTTACATTTGGTCTTCACTGTACTATCCAAAATACTAATTAAATATGTAAGGGAGGCTGCCAGCTCTGCTAAAAACAAACACCAGGTCATCATACAAACCTCTCAATGACAACAATGTACATTTGTTTTGCATCTAACTCAGGTTCAGCCTCCCTTTGGCTTTCTTCCTCCTCTCGAGGCCTTAATAAATTTCCCATTCGTTGATGTATGATTACATAACTTAGATATGATTACGTAATATATAGACTCTGATAGCAGCTGGGGTAATTTCACTTTGCAGACGCTAACATAAAAAAAACAATTACCTTTTGTTGTCAGACTTTCCACACCTGATATTGACAACAAAAGGTAATTGTTGTCGATATCAGGTTTCTGTCAGACTTTCCACACTGGACAGGTCGTGCTGTGCTGTGTCGTGCGTGCATGTGAACATAACAAACATAACGTGATATGCACTTCTTCGGCACATCGATTTAGATCAATTTCTATACACTGGCAACTTTTTATTTTACGTCAATCTTTATTGCATTCTCATTTTTTTTTTTTTAAATTGAAAAACTAAATACAAAAACAAAACTGAGCCGGAATACGTCAGTCAGTGAGCCACTGTGTTTACCTGTTGCCTCAGGGTGGCTACAGGCCAGTCGGTGCTTGAGGAGGGGTTGTGGTCAGATTATAGATGGAGCGCACGCTGGGGGCTGTAGAGCTTGGCTCTGAAAAAAGCCTGTTATTTAGGGCTGTTTTTATCTGCAAATGGAAGGTAAATGAGCATTTTTTTAACAGAAGACTCATATAAGATTATTGCTCACATAGTCAGATATACTGACGATAAGGTTAAAATGACAACAATGAAACAATGTGGGTCAAGTTAGCTGGGCGTGCTGCTCCTAACAATAATACACTTCTTTTCTTGCTTGTAATACCGCTTCTTCCAGTGACACTTTTCCGGCTTGCAGATGTTGCTGATAACCACTGTATCACTGTGGAAATAGTGAATACAGTGAATGAAATATTGATGTTGTGGGAATTCCTCAGTCAAAGCGGCCGACAATTCTTGCCAAGGTGGCCCACCTTGCCTGCAAAGCACTGCGGGAACCCCTGTTGTGGTATGGGATAATTTGTGACTGTTTATCATGCTGCTTACTTACACATTTTTTGGGGAGGCTCAGAATCGAGGTGGCAAGAGCACTTTAATTAGTTAAATCTTCTCTGACTTGGATGATAAGAAACATTCAGTTGGTTAATTTGTATTTATGCAGCTTAACCTTTGACAGCTGTTGGTGTTATGGATCACTTATGGCAAGTAGCTTCAAGGAAGTTGAATCCCAGCAGCCATTGTGTGCAACGCTGATTTTGAGCACAGTTGATTTGGAAGGCAAGGGGATGTTGTGAAGGAGGGTCAGGGGCAATGTCTAACAGAATGATTACTATTGAGGGACTGGCGGTGAGTGGGGTTGGGGGTTATCGTCTTGCTAGACAGAATTTGAAAAGGCAGTGAATGAAATGAGGACTGTATTCCTATTCAGATGGAGACGAGTCACTATTGGCATGCAAGGTTTTCAATTATAGGGGATATGTATATTTATGCCTGTGACAAAGGAACCCAGCATATGGCCTCCCAATGCTTTTGTAAGGCTCAGCATTACAAATATCTGATATTTTGAGCCTGTATTTATCTTGCTTTTGTGGGAAGATATTTGTCAGTCATATTTGCAGATGAAGCATGCTAAAATCTTTATATTTTGACATACATACATATCTATATATATATATATATATTTCCAAATATTTCCATATATACAAAGGTGAAACACATTTAAGTCAAAGGTTTCCCACTGATTACATTGGTGGATTTGGCAGTCCATTGTGACTTAAATTGTTTTATTAAACCAAATGAAAGTGAATGTGTTTGATCTATCTGAACTGCATGCATCAAACAGTGTATGAACAACTAGACTACCCACCCTATTTTATCCAGGGTGTCCTGAGTGAACGGGAAGAGAGAGCCCAGCCATTCAAAAATGAACTTGCCAAAAACAGAAATGGTATTTACTGTTTGATGGTAAAGACTATTATATATTGATACGGAAAATTATGTATCTGAATTTTTGAGTCGTGGCTGGATTTTGACATTGACACTAGATTGACCAGAGAAAAAAAAAGAATAGCACTAATAGGACATTTCATTCATTCATTCATCCTTAGGTATTCAAGTTTTCCATCATTTAGATTTCAGAGAGGTAGACTATATAAAATCACTGTAGACATGCAAGAAAAAAGGGGAGCAGTCATACTGTGTGCCAAACATTAAGACACTGAAAATGTGCAAGTCACTGAAATGGGAAATAGACTGCAACTGCCGTGTAGATAGCTGAATACTGACTCCTTTTTAACAGTAATTTTAGTTTTTAATACACCTCATTCTGATAGCCGTATTGATGTTAGGAGTCTTGTAGTGCGCATTGGACAGACTCATCTATCTACACACTTTTTTAGCGTTCTGCCAGTGGACAGGAGCTTAGCACTTCTCCAATCCAACAGTTTCTCAATGTGAGAACAGAAGTGAAACTTATGATCTCACATAAGGCTCCAAACCTTTCACAGTTCTTTTTAGCGTTGTTTGCTAGACATTAATTTGACACTTTTTAGTTGCCAGAGATACACTCAGATATAAGGTCAACATGAGTGCAATGCCATTTAGGGACGTCACTCCTACTCACCAGCTTTAACCCCTGCATTCTCTTTACCCACTTAATCCTATTCAGGGTCACAGGGGGCTTGAGCCTATTTTACCATGCACAGGGCAGAAGCCAGTGCATCACAGGGCTAACACAAATAGACAGACAAACACACTCACACTCCCATTCACACCTTAGGGCAATTTACAGCCCCCAATCCACCTGCCTTGCATGTCTTTGTTCTGGAGGAGGAACAGAACACCAGGAGGAAACCCACACAAAGATGGGGAGAACATGCAAACTAAACACTGAGCCACCATGTTGCCCAACTACTAGGAAATAAAGTTGCAAACTAACAACATAACTAACAATACATTTTGTATTTTAGAGGTTCATTACTGCTGTGGTGTACCAGAGATTAAACACTACAGTGCAATGCATCTTTGGTGTATCAGAAAAAAAAACAACCAAGTAAACAAACCAACAAAAGCACTCTATGAGCCTACATAGTCTCCTGATGAGTCAGTGGAGTGGCTCTCTAAAGTTTCTGCTTATGACTCAGGTACTTTGGTTTCCGTCATCAGCAGACAGTTGTTCAAATATTGATTGAACTCTCCAAGATAAATATTATGATGTAACATAACATTTGCCATTACCTCCTTAGACTGCAATACTTTCATCTGCCAAACATTTGGAAGATGAAATTAGTGTGGAAAGTACTTAATCTGTAGAGAGGTATTGCCAATAGACCAATCACCCACCAACTCAGAGAATAGACCATAGTGCTTCTACATATTTCCAAGCCCAATACAATAATAATTTCCTGTAATGTCTTCTTTCATAATGGTCCATCATGCATGTAATTGTGCTTCATACCACCACGTTGGCAGCTAGATTGGATGAAAAAGTCCTTGTGACTGTGTGTCTGCACATCTGACGGCACACCAGTACGATGTCATGGCAACCCTTCCTGTGTTTACATAGCCATAATGTGTCTGCCTTGCGTAACATAATTCCCCTTAATCACCGTTACGTCCAGACCCCTGGCCGTGTTGTGAATGGTCTTATTCTTCATTAAGGCATGACACACTGCCACAGAGAGAGGGTCTACTAAAGCTCCCACTGAACAATTAAGTCCTCTCTTCTCTCTCCAATCCTTTTCTCCTTAGCCCCATAGAGGGAAGAGAAGGAGAAAGGAACATACATTTAAATGGCAGTTGCGTGTTTATATCCCTGTAATTTCTAAATTATTTCCATTTTTTCATTGTGGTTGCAGTAAACAGTGGGTAATGAATAGGGATTAGCAGGCGAGCCATGAAGGCGATAATTATCCCCCACACCTCTGTGGCGTATTTCTCCCCTGTGATGGTGGCTCTAAACCTCCTGGTGCTTCAGAGGTGATGGAGGATGTCGCTATCAATGTGGAAGTGGGGAGGGAGCGAGTTTCTAGTCCCTAGATTCCTTTGAGTTTTCCTGCATCCACTATCCCTCATTGCAGCAGCAGCAGCTCCATGGGCTCTCAGGGCAAGGGATAAACTGCCTTGCCATGCGCTATCTTTGCCCTACTACTAAAGGCAGGGGACATTGTACCCTTGTTTCTCCCGCTGCCTTGGTCTTGGACCTCACACACACAGACACACACACACACACACACACACACACACACACACACACACACACACACACACATACACGCACACACACACACACATACACATGCACACACACACATGTAGTCAATCTCTTTTGCTTGGCTGGGTCCATGCAACCACCTCTAATGCTCCCCTCATTATGGTGAGAAGCAACCACAAACAGCAGTGAATACTAGCAGAGGACTTCTAGAGAGAGGTTCCCAGGCTGAGGGTGTAATGTGGTGCAAGTAACTGTAAGAGCAAGTGCTGCCTGGGTACCAAGAGCCATGAACATATGTAGTGGGAAGACATAGATGGGCAGCTGACCTTCACAACTGGAAACTTACATACTCAGGAATCCATAGGGACCTATCATGTGAACATGATTTTTTGTGTATAATTGTTATTAATTGTTATTGTTATATGCATGAGGAACATAAAAATGTGTAATTTCCTTTAGTATTCTTTTGGAGTTGTGTGTAGTTGTTTTTTTACACTGTTCCTGCTGTGAAGTCAGTGCTGTCACTCACTGACACCTTGGCCCCAGCTAAACTGTGAAGGCCACTGTCACAGGCGTTTGGAGATTGGTTCCAAGAGCCAGGGGAGATTTATATGTCTTTAACAAGATCTTATAGGTAATAGAGGTGCACTAAGCCTGGGCTAGAGGTCAGTTAATAGTCTCTTCTCCTCCTCGAGCACTGTTGCAGCCTCCTAGGATCTCAGAGTACACTAAAAACCTCACGTAAGTCCCCAGAAGCCTTCTTCAATAGGGCTTCATTTTTCTCCCTGTGGAAAGTAGACATAGTCACTACCACTTTTACATCTCTCTCGTTGTAGATGCTGAACGATCATCCTCTTATAGGAACATAAAACTGGGAGGTTGGCACCTATCTCAATGAATCAAACAACTGTTTTGCTGTTTTCTAAAGGCACACTTTACTCTTCTGCAAGGCTAATTTCAATTGTCTGCTGTTGGTCACCCTTCCTAAACTGACAGAATTAGGGTACTTTAAGGGGTTTTTGACAGATTAAAACACACCAGCGCCAGCAACACAGGAAAACAATAAAATCCTTAAAAAATACTGTCAGAATATGGCACTTCCAAAAACTGAAATATGTTTGCAGCACAAACTGCATACTAGCAAGAACAGATGTGCCCACGCAGAGATTCGAGTAAATACCCGAGAGGCTATTGGCATTTTAATTTCACTTTAATTAATACTTAACATTTATGGGAATCAACTGCAGTGGATTTTTGCTGGCTTTCACCAACACTCTTACACATATTTCAGCACACCACCTTCTTATTCCAGAAAAGAAATACTATCTTCAAATCTCAACATAGGAAACTACTCCTGTTTTATGAGAATTAAGCCGAGTGGCTATTGGAAAGGACTACTTATGATTACAATATTTTGCCAAGGTTAATGGGGTACCTAATTAGCTCTTAACTTTGCAGAAACACCTACTGTATTATTCACTTAGCCCCCTTTCCCACATTGGCAGACATCTCTGTTTATCAGTTAAGCTAGTTGTTCCCATTTGATGCAGCCCCGATGACCACACGAAGGATTTTAGGGAAATTCTTTGTCCTTTTCCGTAACTTACCAAGACATCATTATCTCCCTATTTACTGGACTCCCGATATAGCGGAACAGACTGACTTCCAGAAACATTGATTCCACCTATCTCCTAAACACATCAAATTAGATTAGTGAGCAAGACGACAGGTGTGCCTTTGCTGATGACCCCAGTATGTGTCCTCTTTTATACAACCACACACTCTCAAAGGACAGCTGTAGGACTTGCTCTTACTTGTTTGGAGCTTCCACCTGCAAGATGAGTGTAACACTCATGATAACACTGCTGTGCTTCCTCATTGGGACAGGGAGATTGTGTAATAATAATGAACAGTGCAAAATGCTGCTTAGTGCTTAGTGAATGCTCATCCTGCAACAATTGACTTGCAGTTTTACCAGCAGCATTGTCATACTAGCTGTCTTGACAATTACCATCCATGCATGTGTAAGGGGTGCAAGTGTATGTCACTAGCAGCTGTCTCTCCATCTGCCAAAGATAGGAATGAGACTTGGCGACTAGTTTGACAGGATCAATATTTTTATTTGCATATTTTATTGGCAAGGCTATGAATCTTCTATCATATTATTTCTATCACTGTTATGTGTTTGAAAAAAAAAACAATAACGTACAAGTGATCTTGACATTTTGCGGTCAGAGAGCAGGTGTTAAATAAAGGCAGGCGATTTTGATGTGGTTGAATTCTGTTTATGGTGAACGTTTGCAGAGGATACAGATGATATAGATGGTGAATGAGTAAACAAGCAGTAGGCAGTAGCAGTATAGGAAACGGGCTATGTCTATATGTATGTATGGTTTTCTAAGGGAGAAAACAAACGATATATCAATAGCAGTAAATACAGATGGCAAGATTGTAGTGTGTAAATCACAAAGACCTAATATAATACATACATACTGTATGTTAAAGACTACATACTTATACAATAAACATAATAATCCACATCGATGGGATCGGAGCTTAAGCAGCATGATAACAAATTAACATCTATTAGTTTGGTCACATCAAGAAACAGAAATAGCGCTAAGTGTCCGTGGCGATATAAATCATTAACATAGTTGCGCATCAGAGTGTGGGAGGTGAGGAAACAATAGTGAAACATAAAAGGAGGAATTATCAACTTAAATGACCATGTTTCTCAAGGTGGTTAACTCAAAGTACTGCTTAGTCTCTTGAGGACAAAACAACATTGTTACTAAAACTTAGTTGGTCATGAACGCATACACGCTTGGGGGAAAGGAGAGGTGTGCTATTGGGAGATTGATCCGGCTGTCGCTCTCCTGTCAGGGTTCCCTATTGCCAAGAGCGTGAGAAGCGCGCTCTCACAATATTTAAAGGTGGAGCGCAAATCGGGAGGCAATTTGAGAGTCAGACCGGCAATCTGATCGGAGGAAAAATAAGGGGATTCTGAACAATGGGGTCCTCTAGCAACAAGCAAACCATGATGTGGTGTTTGAAGCCCCTGCTCCCCACGCAACCCCACCCCCACCTTAATGCCCTCATGCACCTTACTGTATGTCCACATCCATAGTCTACTGCCAGAGACTGGGCATTGCTCCAAACTACCATTACCTTGACAGGCGAGGAGCCTTGTTGGCCCTATTATGCTACTGTACTGTTAGATTTATTACTCTGTCTCCGTGCATCTGCTACATTAATAAACAGTCTGGCACACACTCATAAGTGTTTTGAATACTAGTTTTATCATATTTCCAGTGCCACCGGTATCACTGCAGAGGTTATATTAGTTCAGAGCGTATAGTTTTTGTGATTGTCAAAGTTGGCTTTTCAAGACCAATGGCCTACTCATCATGTAGTGTGCCCATCCAAAAAGAGCGATAGCTAGTGACCTTTAGTGGGAGATTAACACATGCCTTTGATAATAGGAAAGAAATCAGCTCTGTTTACTGTTTCAGTGATGCAGTATTTCAGAGGTTGCAATGGTAACAAAACGTAGATGCAGGCGATGAATGGAGTCACTTTCTTCAGTTCTCTAAGCAGCGCATACCTGCCATGGTAGATACGTCTGAGGAGGAAAAAACAAACAAAACAATGCTCTCCCTCTCTTGCTCTCCCATTGAAGCTGCTGTGAATTGGGATGTCATTTTGTCTGCTATCACTTTTGCAGATGGGAAAACATTCCTGTACACAAAAAGGATCAGGGAAAAGCAATGAGATGTCAAATAGTGCAAACCCAGGGGAATGACATAGCGCCTGGAAAAAAAGCTTGCCATGAGACAGGCGGACAGTAACAGAAAAACATTGCAATCATAGAACTTTGTTCCTTTTTCAACCTAATAGATCATGTAAAGATAACATTTGTATAAAGTTGTTAAAATGAGTTGTATGTAGTACTGTGAAAGTTGTATTCTCAATCAAGATGATTATATGGAGGATCTTTATATCTCCCCTCAGGTATAGTCTACGTACGAGGCAGGCCATGCTCAAACCTGCCATGATTAAACCAGCAGGATAACAAATTAATCATTCATTAAGCTGTCCCGGGCACTGGGAGTTGATTCACTGCTCAAATTTGTAGTAGTACATTTATTAAAACATCCTGTTCTGTCCTATTCCATTTTGTATGTCTGTG
>CABFOQ010042023.1:0-18669 GCA_900660455.1 Gephyroberyx darwinii
GGCTGGTGTAGTGTCCCGTCCCGTCTCCGCTCCAGGGGCCAGGAGGGCTAAGCGGCAGGTCGAGGTCCTCCCTGAGAAGTGCAGTCACGCTGGGCCACTCGGCCTGCTTCTATCCCTGAGTTCCCCCTCCCGTGGCTCTGCTGCGTTTAGCCTTTTGTTCGGGGCCGCTGCCGCTGCAATGTGTTGCTACTGTGGCAGGAGAAAGAGTGAACGCCCCACACACACACACACACACACACGATTCAGCAGGAGTGCGCTTGAAAGCAAAACCCAGAAGCTGCTTATCACTTTTTTCCCTGCACTTTGTTTTTTTTCTGTGGCTGGCGTGCTTAGAGACAGAGGGAGGGGGCAAAAGCGGGAGGGAGGAAGAGAGAGGGTGGGGAAACCCCTGTGATTGGTACAAAGCATGGCTGGTTCACGCACTGGGCCCTCCTCTTTTCTCTTTCAGTCCAGCCAGGCACATTCGAATGAAGGAGAAGGAGACGCAGTCAAGGAGGGAGTCGAGCCTCATTGCATGCTCAAAACATGTGCAGCTCAACTCCGCCCCGCCATGCTGACAGCACAAGGAGTGGCCGGGTGAGGGAGAATGAAGGAACACACACAAAGCCACGATAACGTGTCCCTCTTGCTGATTTGTGAAAGGAAACAGAACGGCAAAGCACTTTACACGCTGTCTGTCGCTGCCTATAATTATAGAGAGATGTTTTTTTCTCGTGCTGCTTTAATGCACATATTCATGTTCGCAATAATTGACCCAAAAGAAGAAGATTAAAATAACCCATAGAACTTGTATTCAGCTTATGGGTTATTCTTGTTGGCAGTACTTAATGTAATTCAATGAGTGGTTTTGAAAAAATAATTAGAAATATTTTATGAATGAATGCATTTATTAATGTCCTCAATAATTATCTCAAGAAATTATTTCAAGGAAGTTAATTGTAATCTAATGCTCATTTTCTCATGTCTGTGTGTGTGTGTGTGTGTGTGAGAGAGAGAGAGAGAGAGAGAGAGAGAGAGAGACAGACTGTGTACACTCTCTCTTTAAACACTATCTTATCAGGCCTCCCCTTTGTTTGTTTACAATTTTGTCAATTTCCATGTCTGTTCCCAAACATTTTTTTTTTGGTATTGGGCAAGAGAACGTTCTTGTCTTCTCCAGACGAGTGTTTCACAAGCCCCAGCACAGACTGGGACAATGTGATCACAGCCGTACGGGCAGCTCCAAGAAGAACACACTGCTGAGGCCCCGACCTCCACCACTGACCAACAAGCTTACTCCATGCTGGCCACAGATGGCCGGTCAGGCCTGAACACAACAACAAGATAATTGTGAATTGCTTGTCTTTTTTTTGTGGCATGCTGCTGCTGTGATAAAAAATGTCACACTACGCATTGCTGGGCAGCAGTGGGATCAATTAGGCAAAGAAAATGACTGACTATTGCTTTATTGAGTGTGTAATGATGTCCTTGGGCAGCAGGGAAGGCCGACTTAGTTTGGTTGTCGGGCGAATGGGGATGAGGACTGACTTGGGTAAAGGCTGCCCTCTAGGGGGCGACTGGTGTTACAGTCAGTGATGCTGCAGGGAAACAGTCACAGAAACAACAGGAGCATCAAGGAGGAGGAATCACTGCGGCAACACTTAGTAGGACGTTGTGCCACAGCAAATAACGATTGATTATCATCGGCTATTGATCAGTTACCTCACCCCCTCTTCTGACGCTCACCATTAGTGATCCATCACCGATTGAGTTGGTCTTTCACTCTCAATATTTCCAACAGGATGAGTATGTTATTTCTGTAGATAACTTGGTTCTTTATTTTTATTTTTATTTTTTTTGCTGTTTTTGGCTTAGTCATTGATTTTATTCTTAAATTGATTGTACTGATTGTCAATGTCACATGACAGGGAGGGAGAGGGAGACATGGAATATGCATGTATGAAGGTTCTCTGAACTGGGAGGCAGCTGGTGTTTGGAGGTTGCAAAAACAGCTTTAATGGGGAATACAACTGAATTTCTATTATTCCCACATGCCTGAAGACAGTTCATTTTTTATTTGTGAAATTGACTGTGGTCTGCCATGGCCAGAAACAAGGGCAGGGCCAGAAATAATGCCCAGAAGGATAAAGACACATGGTAATTCAGAAATAATAGTATTAACATGATAAACGTTTATAGTTTGGTTTCAATTCAAGATTGTTATTCATCGTCAGCTTCACATCAGTAATAAAGCACAGAGTAGAGTATATAGACTGGACTGTGTGAAATGGGGATAGCAAATATAAATTATTAAATTGGGTAGAATTTCCTTTTAAGCACCGACTCACACAACTGTCTAAACTAGGTCAGTAAAACTAGAGTGGAAGCTCATTGCTATCAGTGGCACGTCCCTAAAATCAGTCCAAATTACACTGATTGAAGTTCAGTCAGACCAGGAGGTGCATGACCATTTTCAATTCAAGTTTCAATTAAGTTTAATTGCAAAAATATGATGCTATAATTATAATTATTTATTATTACAAAATTATTTAGAATTCTGAAAAACAGATTGAATGCAACATGGTCTGATACAGATTGCTTGTGACTATCATTTCAATCATTTTTTTAAGATGAGTCTCAAAAATACAGTCTGTAGTGTATTGTTATTGTTGACTACAACAGGATGAAGGCTGAGAGAGACACAACTTAGTATTCCTTGCATTAAGAGTCTCGGTTCTTCCGTGCAAACAGTGAAACAGCCACAGTAGTATTCTATATCCAGTCTACTTTGATTAAATGCAGTAATAGGATCCTTCCCTCGGTGCCAGTGTAATTCTTCTGTAAACCTCAGTCTTGCAGACACATTATGTCCTCTGTGTGCTATAATGACACCTCACCCCACGTCCCACAATATCACAATGGCAGGTTATTGAATGACTGGCAGTGTTTGCAGGATCTGCAGAGCTGGCTCTGCGTGGGCTGTAATGCCCAGCTGTATAGTAAATAACACCTTCTGGTGGTAACATTTCCCCGAAGGGAGATGCGGTGAAGCCCTCCTGCAAAACAAATCTGATTCCTGTCCCTGTAACTTAAGCTGAGCGCGATGGACTTGTTTACGCTCTGTGCTGTAATTTTTCCTTCCCCGGTGTTCCTACCAGGTAAGAACACATGGAGAAATAGCTGAATGTTGTGCTTCCAAAGTAAAGGTGTAAAACCTCCAGCCCACACATGCTTGGTGAGAACGTAAAAGAGTGCAGGACAAATAGTTTTACCGAACTTGACCTGGCAGACACAGAAGGAAGCCACTGTATTTCCTTTGAACTGCAGGGATTAATGGGTGGAACTATGGAGGCAAACAGGCATCAAGTAAAGGTTACCAAACCCAGCAGACACACACTGACTCTCTCACCTGTAGCGTGAGGGTTGAGAGGTAAGATTGTGACAGTTAGCTGTGAAGTGTATCTTCGACATTATTGTGTGAACTACGCACACAGACCCATCACTGTCTGCGAGACAGAAAGAAAGAAAGAAAGAAAGAAAGAAAGAAAGAATGCAGGATGGAGAGGTTGTGTGAGTGGCTGAGGCCAGTGTTAACTGGGTCATCTCTGACTAAGAAGGGCCCCTGTGTTCCTCTTAAAGCCCAAGCCAACCCTCTGGACTGGGTCACCAAGGTAAGAGAGCAGCGCAAGATATGTCAGCTAAGACGTTTTTTTTCTTTTTTCTTTTTTTTTTACCCCTGTGCTCAGACTTTTCTAGCTGATTTCAAGTTTTTTCCAGAAAAAATGAGTTTTTTTTGGTGCTCATTTTAGAACACTTCACTTGTCCGTGCAAAAGAGTATCATGGAACACGTTATCTTTAAATGAGAGAAATTCCTGAAAAATCTGCAAACTGGAGACATTGTTCACCAGAGAAATCAACAGAGATAGCAGCTCAGCTCAGCGAGGTGAACCAGCCACCACCAGACGAGAGCAAAGTCCTCCTGTCCAGCTGTAAAGAACAGAGTCACCTCAAACTGTGATTATAATGAACTTTGATTTGTTTGTGTTAGTGCTACCTTGGCATTAGCATTACAAACAACCTGGTCTGATCTGAGAGAGTTAAGTCTTACAGTAAGTGTGGCAGGGTTTGAGCATTGTCCTCCACAGAACACACAGTATCCAGATCTGTGATTTAATGTAACACTGCATTCACCCTGTTCATTTTTTAGTTTATTTGTACACAAAAAATTGGCTGATAAAAAAATCTAATTTCAAAACCAACAACAACAAATTCAGCTCAGACAGCTCAGTCGGTAGAGCATAAGACTCTCAGTCTCACGGTTGTGGATTCAATTCCCACATAGTGTCAACTATCACCTTTGTAGGTCGCTTTGGATAAAAGCGTCTGCTAAGTGACTGTAATGTAACTGGATTGGATGACAGAATTGCATTGAAAGTAAAGCCACAGTAACAACATAGCCATCTAATGGCTTCTTCTGTTCACATTGTCAAATTGAAGTGTTTATTTCTGTCATCACTTTGGGAACATTAAGCAACACAGAACAAGTTGGGACAGAATACTGTACCTATGACTCTCACTGCTGCCCCCCTTTGGCAAGAAGAAGCAGAAACAACATGGAGGGCTCCATTTTTCAGCATTAGATCAGATGAAACTTTAATGATCCCTCTGGGGAAATGACTGTAGGTAGGCTAGCATTGTCCATACATGTAGGTTGTACTAAGCACTGTTGGGGATGTGGTAGTTAGAGCCGTCCTGAAGTTCAATATAATTTAATACAATTGAAATACTAATTATTTAACAACTAGGATTAAATTAAACATTTCCTAGGTTTTACAACAGTTTTACCACCAACTCTTCTTTGTGCACTGAACAATGGAAATGTTCCACCAAAGTGAAAAATAATGCAAACATAATATTAGAAGTGACGTCTGACTATTGGTAAATTGAGAGAATAAAGTATTACAGTACTGCCAACACACTGTTATCCCATCACTATTATTGGAACTATATAATTGATTAGGGTTTGAATATGAGGACTGGTTATTATTATTGTACTAGTGGGAGCAGTAATAGTAGTAGCAGTAATAGTACTAGTAGTAGTAGTAGTATTAATAATAGTATTAGTGGGTTGACTGAGCATTTCTGCTGTTTTTAACCATCACTCAATCAATCATGATTGATAGTTAATCACACATTATTGCTAATAATTATTGCATTATTGCTATTGCTATTATTAATCACACATCAATTAAACTATTATTTCATAGCCTCAGACTGCATCTCTGGGATTTTGACTGTGCTTCAACTGGACCAATGTGGACACTAGAGGGTGCTGAGAGCAAACAGATGGCGGCTCAGACGGCTCGCTCTGTGAGAACCACTGAGTTTTAGACCTCATGAGTGAGGACGTTTTTGTGAAGTGAGGTCAATTTTGTTCAAGGGGCTAGTTGAGGGTTTAGGGTTCAGATTAGAAGTAGGATTAGGTTTAGGTTAGAGCGACGGTTAAGATGGCAATCACAGTAGCTCAATATTATTATTGCTAGAAAGTTAAAAAGAGCTTTTCTACCACAAAAAGTGTGACAGATCACAAGACACAACTTGTAGGATTCCCCCTGCTCAGCCAACCCTACCATTTCTCTTCACAATTGTTATTCTCAGTGCACTGCTGTGCACATGACAGGGGTGTAGCTATCAGGACTGCAGGCAGTGCAGAAAATATCATTTCTGTTTTGATTTTTTTCACAGAGATGTTGTTGTTTTTTTTGTCTCCGAGCCCTCTAAGACCCCAGTGGAACAGGAATATGTGATTCTGTTTATTGGCAGTTGTCTTGCAAGCATTAGCAAAACCTAGCCACTGCTGACAGATGAAAGTCATGAAGAATCCATGCCCAGCAAGAATTTGACAGATGGCGATGTGCAGGAGTTGGCCAAGTTCAACATCAAACCAATGTAGCACAAAATGATAATCTGATATTATGGCACATCAAGAATTCAAATTAAAACAGTTTTAGAAACTTTTTGAACTGATATCAGAGATATTTAGCTCCCGGTTTCACAAAACAATTCAGGTAGCAGCTACAGGCGACTATCAACTATTTACCCAGGTTTTCAATATTGGGTTGTTTTAGTTCTTAGTCAACTCACCACATCATGAGAATGGCAAAGAAGCATCTACATAACATTAAAAACCATCAAGTATCCTTTAAATCTAGGTCATGCAGGGCCGCTCCTTTACACCATTTCTTCACTTCTGCTCTCTCCGGTGTGGATTTGATCCTCTGGCCCCGGGCTACGATTGGCAGACATCGTGGCAACACCAGCTCAAATTCTGTCATTGGTGTGTGAGATACGGCGGTTCATCCTAAACCTCTCTCACCCTCTGGGGATTAAATTCGCCGTCCAGTCATCTTTAAGAAGTGTGGCCTCCTGGTAAGCCCTGGATCGAGGGAAAAGTAAAAGCACAAACTTTTTACAGGCAATCTGCCATCATGGGAGAACAGTACCGGGCCCGAGCGGAGAGCATTAGGTGGCTGTGAAGCAGATTCAGGCCACGAGTTAAGCCAGGGAAGTAATTACCATTGAAACTGAGGTTTGAACTTGCTGCTCTCCGACTCGCTCAAGGCAACTGCTTGCTCTCCTCTCAATTCAACTTTAATTCCATGCTTTCATTCTTTTTACTTTTTGCTCTCTGCCACCGTGCCTTCTTCCTTCCAGTATTTCTCTTTCTCAAGAAAGCTAACAAGGAGGTGCCCCACCGAGCCGGTGTCATTCCTCACCAGGCCCCAGCTTTGTTTAAACTGGAGCACCATTCACCACCAGGGCTTAACTTTGATTCAGAACTTTCACGAGTTCCCCAACTATCTCTCTGGTGCTTTCTTACACTCAACGGTGAGATTTCCAAAGTGGATTTGCAGAGTGTGAGAGAAAAGCACCACAGTGGTGTCAGTTCAAGGTCAGAGAAACGGGCGAGTGTAGCTCAGGAGAATTGCCAAAGAAGACATTATGGAGTCATATCAGCTGACGCCCCCTAATGAGACCTGAAGTGATTTCAAAGTCCTAGAACGAGCTGGACGCCCTTTGATGATGTTTCATGACAAGCTCTATATCTAGAAAAAGCCTCCTGGTTCTTCTGAATGGTAGATTCCTGGAAAAAAAAACTTTGAGCATTTGGAGAAACGGCAAGGGGGTGATATATTAAAGAAGACAGGGGAAGTCTCTGATGTAACGCTGACTGATGATTATCAACGATCCATGATCTCCTGAAAATCATAACTAAATAGATGTGAAATGCATTTTAAAGTCAAGCATAAATAAAATATAATTTCTATTCTTGGAGGAGGAACATTAGAGGATGGTACAGTTATATATTGAAGCTCGATAGGATTTTTTCCCCTTTGCAAAAAAACCCCCATACCAGCAGCCAAATATTATATATACCAGTTTCGACTGACTTGTCCCCACAGTGTTTGAAGTGCTGCAACTTTGATTTATGTGATTGATCTCGCCATAGCTTTTGTCTCCAGCTTATTTAAAGTTCAAACAGATTTCTGCTTGGTAGTTGACTTCAGATATCATCTTCCACAGTCCCTCAGTGAGGCCATTTTTTTTCACCACCGTTAAGTGTGCTGCAGCCAAATGAGAATTTCCAGTAATGGTGTTTGACACTGAAAGGGGATATTCTCATGTTAGCGTAGCCTTTTGACCATTCGCGGTCTCCGCTCCAGATTTTCAGGCGCGTTTGTTCTGCAAAGGAATGGAAAATGGCTTAGCAGCGTTCCATGAACATATCTTGGAGCAATGATATTACTTAAGACTGAGCCAGGTGCTGCAGCTCTGATCAAGACGTCTGATGCCGTGCCAGTGGCGCCACTTAAAGCCAGACCTGTACGCTCCGTGGCTCTCAATAAGGGCCGATCTCGCCTTAACCCCGTAAACAATAACAATATTATTCAAATTGTGAAACATTTAGAACGTCTTCTGTTAGCGACTGTAGCGTGTTGCTCTGAATATACTACACGACCATGGAGAGGCAAACCATGGGCTTTTGGTGCATGTCTGCAAATACATTCTGAGCTGCTGATGAATGTGCAGATGGTTTAAACACGTTGATATCGGGATGTGCATATAATCATCCAGCAGTGCATGTGCTACCAATATCCTCATGCACAGGAACCTCTCACGAAATGGAGCAAAATGGTAATAGCAATCCATAACGTATTGATTATCTATAATAGAGGCTAAAGAGATGAAATGGCCGCAGCTAAAAGCATGCAGTAAAACATCTGCCATATTTTATAGTTGTTTAATCTCACATGGTTGGAGAGACCACGACTAATCTCTTAAACCGACAAACTCATGCACACACTGTAATAGAGGCAAACTCAAATGCACACACACACACACACACACACACATATGCCAAACTTTGTTAGTGTTAGCTTCAACTCTCTATTTAAGTTGGAGCTTGAGCTCGCTCCCTGATTGGCCAAGGATTGGAGAGCCTGCTGTTAGAGGAAGCCTCTGCTGCTAACCGCCCAGGGGGGATCAGCATTGATTGGCCTAGTACAGCTTTTAAGGTTCACCTCCTCTTGGTTAATTATAGTAGCCTTTACCAAAGCTTCAGAACAATGGGTAGGGTTATTTATGATTTTCTACATCGGTGATGAGTGAGTTGCGAGTCGAAATGGAATCATAAACAATCTGGACGGGGTAAATGGGCCTCTAAAAGCTGCTGCGTCGTCACAGTTTAGTGATTGATTGATGCCTCTGACAAATACATGCGTGTTTGTTCCTGGGGCTCGTTGTAGCACTCAGCATTTGTTTGGCCAGTCAGAGAGGATGTGTGTCCTCAGTGGCAGGTTGAGGGTGAACAAGTCAGCAAACCATGTAAGCCAGCAGTCACTGTTGGCTTACAGTTGGCCAAGATGGAGTTTGATCGTCATAAAACAACATTTAGCAAAATAATAGTCATTAAAGGATGATCTGGTACCATTTATTGGTGCAGTGGCCACGTGCACTTGGTTCTCGATCCGGAGAATAAAAGTGAAAAAACTTCAGCAATTCAGGTCAGTCTCTGTGGTCTGTTTGCTTACACACACAGCATACCATCTAGAGTTTGCCACAAGCACAGAACCACCAAGTTAACTTTAAATCCAACCACTGCACTAGGCAGCAGAGCTGTGTCTTGCATATGAAGAAGATGAAAAAAAATGGTGGAAAATACAGCAGCTCAACTACTCGGCACCGTCACTCACTGTTAATTAATTCCCACCGGTGGCTCCACAGAGAGGCCCTGTTCCTTCTAGTCAAACACTATTAGGCCCAGCACACTGGCAACAGCAGGTGCCATCACGTCCGTCCTGATCACACAGCATTTTCAAAGGAGATCATCACAGTGAAAGATTTTTCTTTTTTTTCTTCTCATATGCTTTGTTCTCTCTAATGAATTCTCAGGCCTGGCGGCTGTATTTGATTGGAACAACTTTTTTGTTTATCACTTCAACATCTTTGCATTTAAAACAGACATTAATAGGATAGTGATGGTAATGTTTTTTTACTTGGTGTGTGTGTGTGTGTGTATGTGTAGTGCATGTTTATGTGCAAAATATGCATCATATTTTATATGCACTTTATTTATACACATTTTAAATATGCACTGTTGAAAATAGTATATGGGAGTTGTTATATTCCAAGAAGGCCTCTTAAAATACTACATTCTCCAATGCCAGGATCATTTTGCTTTTAGTAGTCATCAACCATGTAAACGTTGAAGTTAATGGTCACCTAATGGGAAACACTGCTATAATAAATTACCAACTGAATGTGTGTGTGTGTGTGCTCTTGTTTTGGGATAGCTCTCTTTTGTGTCTGAGAGGCCTCCAGAAATAATTGGTCTCTCTAAGCAGCTCCTGCCCCGGATTTAGTCCTGCTTGCAAAAGGGTGCTCATTTAACCCACTTGTCAGTTCAGTGAGAGAATTTGGAGAAGATAAAGCGTCTTGATAGAACAGAGCAGTCTTAAGATGCTGTCTGGGTGTAATCTAACGGGTATTCTGGGATAGTTCTGGGTGCCTTCTAACTGCAAAACACTGCTATTTCTACAAAGTGATTTGAATACAGTTTTTGTCATCAAAAATTGCACTAAAGATGTTTATGTGGCAGCTTTCATAAAAGACTGCAAGACAGATTTGCAAAGTTTTCTACTGAGTATTTCAGTCATGCATCAGATCAGTGCATCATATAACAAACTACACTCTCAGACAGGGAAGGATCTGAATTTCATACATTATATATTATATTTTTCTGATTCTCGAAACTTGATGGTGCATCATTCTTTAAATCTATGAAAAAAAGGAAAACTTATCTTTTTCAAATTTCTTTTATGTGTCTCAGTTTAAGGCCATGTGACCCCACATCCGTAATATGACATTTTGAGCTGTCAATCAAACAGTTAAACCCACCCAAGGTTTGTTTCTAGTTTGCATTTGTATTCTTTGATCCTTGTGTAATATGAAAAATTCATATGCCTTGATTCTACTGGTGAGACATACCACTGTACTCAAAGAAACCAATGGCTGTCTGGAAAGATTCGCTGTCTGGAAGTGTGAAGGCATCAGAGCGGTCATCTCTCCCCCTGTGTGGCTTGACTTCATCGTTGCTAACTTTAGCGACAGACATATCGGTGTACTTTTCCATGAATGCCACATCGAGAGGCACTGTGTGTGGGTGGCGGTGCCGGTGGAATGGTGTGACCGGGCTTCAAAGCGTTAGAGATCAGGGGTCAAGACAACGGTGACAGATTCCCAACTGGGAGACAGAAGCCCCTCTGGGTGGCGGGTTAGTTGACACCAAGTAAATTAAATCCCAGTTCTCAGACAGCAGAAGAGATAACAGATATTAACGGGAGCGGTGATTGAAAGGAGGGAGGATGCATGTTCAGTGCATCAGCAAGTGTGTGTGTGTGCGCGCATTTGTGTTCATGCACGGGTTTATGTGTGTGCATGTGTACATATGGAGGAAGCAATGTGCTTCTGGGTCACCCGGCGCGCCGCAGAAGCATTGCCCTTTGATGTTTTTTCCAACAATACGGAGTGATCTTCTCCTCCCGTAAGCCGCTGGGCGGGTGGTGGTGGAATGGCATTCGTCCCTGAAATGTTGATGCTTCAAACCCTTTTCAATATATATTTGCCTATTCCAGTTTTTGCTCATGTATTAAGTTCAGCCTGCTTACCTCTTTAAGAGTGAACCGATAAAGATATGCTTCCTTCTTTGCCCCTGTCTCTCTCTCCCAGCCATGTCTTCCAGCCATGCCCCAGGCCAGCTGGTTCTGGGGGCAGCTGAAGGCAAGCAGTCCCTCCCGGTGGACTCGCACCTCGTGGCACTATGGGGATTATGTGGAAACCATGACAGCAAGCGATCGTGACCCTTGGGTTTGGGCTCTATTCTGAAAGGTGTTGTGAAGACCAGTCGGGAGAGGCTTGGGCAGAGCGGGGAGGGCGTCTGAGAGTTAATGTGCAGTTACTTTGTACCTGCCATTCTGGGGGCCTAAAGCCAGTGAAAGCCAGGTGCTTTTCTGGCATCGAGCCGAGGGCCCTGCTATAACCGTGGCCACAGATCCATCTTTTCAGGAGCCCCTTATCACTGACGTCGCTATCTGGATGCATCGATTGCCTCGGTCTGTGCCTTGTCGGAAATGACCGTACAGCACAACTGGGTACATTTGGCCTCCTCCATTTCCTCCTCTTCAAACTATTTATAGACTTGCTTGACGGCACTTTGGGACGCGCAGACTCTCTCCTAAAAGAACAGAGGACATGTCCATTGTTTCCTCTAAAGAGTGAGAAATGAGAACGGGGTTGTGGAATTCCTACAGCTTTCTATGATATGGCAATTTTGCTGCTTTTTATGAGCGTTTTCTTGGAGACTGACTCTTTGGAGAAGGGACTGAGAGAGAGACATACACAGTAGATGCCGAAGTCAATCATGAGTCAGTCACTTGGCAGCACAATACTGCTGACACATGCTTTTCTGATTCAGGTCAGGGCCATAGCGAATGACGAGTGTTGCCATCTGAAATACAAACACTGGAAGTCTATGTCACAGAGTTAGGTTTAAACTTCCCAACACATCTCCCTGAATGTTTGCCTCCATGTAGATTGATTTCTCTTTCAGAGGATCAGAGAGAAATCAAAAACCACATCACAGCTCCCAGTGCCTCTTGCTTCAGAGGCTGTGTCTCCCATCCACTGGCGTTTTCTATCAGGACTCCTGCATTATATTTCAGTTTATTTTTTTCTTTAATTTGAAGACAATGCCTCTGTCACTCTTCCCCTCAAGCTAATTTGTTATACAAGCGCCATCATCGTTTTGCAAATTAGCCATCACTCATTATATTTTTCGCTGCAGGGTACGGGTTTTCATGTGGATTAACGATTCATTTTCTCTGTATCAGAAGTGTTGCAAAACAGCAAAAATGCTTATTGAAGGACAGCAATTATTCATGTTGTGCAGTGATTAAATTCATCTCAGGAGAGAACGCCCTGAAGAGACACAGGGCTTCACTAATAAAGGGAAAATCATTCTGCTGTGTCTTAATATTAGTTGGTCTAAATGTTGAAATGCACCGTTAAATATCACAATTCCATTATTTGTGTAGCCAAGTTAATACAATTTTCTGAACATAGTAACTTCTATTTGCTATCACCAGTGTTGATGGAGTCACTGGAGCTTATAGCCTCAGTGTCAGTGATAATAGAAACAGTATGAATAGTTTCATGCTCTACTTTCCACTGTGTAACAGTGTGCCCCATCAACAACACAGGACATATTTCATTATCAGTTTCCATGGTTCATGAATGTAATCATTGTTTACATCATTTCGTCCCGAGGGCAATAATAACACATCTGTCTAGCAATGACACACCGGGGAAAGATAGGAATCTTATTCCATTTCATTTTTTTGGTGTATGTGAGGCATGTTGAATATATCAAAATTGAAACCACAGAGACACTAACCTGGGAGGACTTTTACCTTATCAGGAAAATCACCCACTTCCCTTTGGCTTGCCTTAACTTTGTCCAACTCTTTCTCTCTCTCTATCCCTCTTTCTAATCTCTGTCAGGACTTCCTGGCGTTTTCACACCTATCTGATTCCATCACACTGAGAGCCAAAGCCTTTAAACCCATTAAATCCTTCCCAATTCAATTTCAGGATGGCGACACTGCCTTGTGGGCCTCTGCCAACCAGGACCTACATTGTAGACGGGGTTCAGATAATCAGAGACCTCTCCGGGTTCTTAATCTGGCAATGCCCCCTGGGCAGGTACAAACAGATGTTTGGGTATTCTGTCCAACTCTGGTGTGGCACAAGACCGCTCCCTCGGTCCTCAGCAGCTGGGTAACGCTTTATCCTGCCTGTATGAAATTTCCACTGAGCCACTTATGGAGGGAAGCACTGGGAAAATAATCGGCCTGGGAATTAAATGCTACCACTAGCCTACACCTACTGCTACCCCACCTGGCTTTTAATTTTCAGATGTTAGAAAACCCACTCACTGTTCACTGTGGGAACCTGGTAAAGAAAGACTTAGAAGCTTAGGCCATACCCTACTCAAGCTTGGATCGAGAAATCCACCGCTGTGGCTCAAACATGTGAGTAGTTATTGAAGAAAGCTCATTCTTATCCACAAAACTGACACAAACGTTTGCAGCGTTTCAAACCTGAGAGTGAATTTACTATGAGGGCTTTACATTATACAGAATCTGCCTTGTTGTCACTGCTCCCGCCCTCCGTCAGTGACTAATTAATCAAGCAACCAATTAAACTCAATATTCACAGCTTGCTATATTTCCTTCCAAGTGCTTCACAGCAATGGAGCCAAAGCCTCCAAAAACCGCAAGCTAGCAGGTTGATCAACTCTTTTGCCAGCCTGTTCCATCCACCCTCAGATGCCAGTCTCGCTCTCTCCCTCCCTCTCTTCCTCATACTCTCTCTCCTCCTCATCCACCAGTCCTCCATCAGTGAGGAGAGCCTACTTGAGTTTTTCCCACTGAGCTGTGCCAGCTATGCCCGCGTGTTGACAGAAGGGGCTTTAGTGCTCGGTGCCACCCGATGAGGGGCTACCTTTATCTACTTCATCAAGGCCTCTACCTCCACCTGCTTCAGTCTCTAATTCCCCTGTTATTCGCCTCACTTCACATCTCTTTCTAAATTGTCAGGGACATCTCAGTTCCTCTGTGTGAATTATGTATCAGCACACAGTGAAGTACATATCTAAGAAAGCAAACTCCAGATGAAGAGTCTTTTCTTGGCCGCCAAACCCCATGGGCTAATCTGTTATCTAGCAACACACTATAACTTCTCTACTTTTCTGATTTTAAGATTGAGACTTCCCTCTAGTGATGCACAGGATAAAGCAGTGACCCACATGCAACCCACATCCACAAATCTTAAAGAAATGCAATCCTCCATGTAGCTAGCTGGCTAGGGAACCTTTTTACAATCTTGCTGGCAAGCTCGCTAACAACTCAGGATAGAATATTATTCAAAAAAAGCCTACAGTATATGCATGTCCACCTGTCCCACTGCTGCTGGGCAACGATTATAATGGAGTTTAGCGTAAGTTCAATCAGGAAGGCTTCCTCCTTCATTCATAATTCTGCCAGCTGGAGCCACACACGCCCAGCTCTGCATCGTCCAATCACCCTAGCCCATGCTTCTTTCTCCTCTCCTTTCACCCTCTCCAGAAACCAATCACTAACCATTTCCCTCTATTTGTACCCCCTCGGATGCTTCCGTGTTTCTGTCATTTCAGCTGCCTAAACCGCACCAGTCTGACACACCACCTCCTCCCCTGCCACCACCAGCATCACGGCTCCATCAGAAGGGATAGATCTCCAGCCCGGGTGGTTCTCCTGTTGCCTCTCTGCCCCCAGGGGGCTTCACCCTATCGCTGGATACCTCTTGGAGTCTACGCCAAACCTATGCACCCACACATTTTCTCATGTTGTTAATAAATTATTTTAATCGTAACCCTAGCCTCTCGTTACCTACCTCCACAAATCTCGGGTCAGTAGGTTACAATTGACTTAATATTGCTGCAACCTGAAAGTAATTTCGCTATAAAGCTGATAATTGCTGATAAATGAAGTTAGTACATATTTTGATGTTCATCCATAGAACTCTTATTCAGAGCAAGGAAAGTGTTTTTCGGTAGACTAAGATAAAAAATAACATAAATGAATAAATGAATAAATGAAATAAATAAATGAAATATCCTTGAGTCTATTTTTCTTATTGTCCTTGGGCTTTTGTAAAAACAGTGTTTAAGTGTGGCACTGTAAACGTGATTCATCCAGGACAAGAAAGAAAAATGCTTTCTGACTGAAGTGTTATGATGTCATCGTTGCCCCAACTTTCTTAAATCCTCCTGAGGAGGTTTTCATTCCATGAAAGCGTTTAAAAAAGCTAAAATAGTCTAAAACTCTGTAGATGTAGAGTCTAAAGAGTTGAGTAGTTCCTGTCAAACTGTTAACAAAGCATCTGAAGGATTTCATCTGAGCTATTGAGCACTTGTGATTACCCAGGGTAACTCTTTGAACTCTTTGACTGTTCCTGCTGCTTTAGCTGACCTGCAGAGCTCATAACATGTTCCTGTACTGAAGCAGCTGTTATGTCTGAACTGAGGCAGCAAAACAGAATGAGATGAAACAAGCCATCTTTGCTGCAGTTTTTGGCAATAGCTTTTTCTCATTCTACAGGCACCAGCAAGCAGACTTCTTCCTGCTGATGCGTTTGCTGGATCTTTTATGATGTTGGCTCACTGACCAAGAGAGCCGACTGGACAGTGAGCAGGAAGAGAGCAACTGGCAAATACTTGCATAATCCTCAGAACCTGACAAAGGCATGTTCTCTAAGTTTAACTTCTTAAACATTCCCAGTTGTGGGAAGCGATTAATTGTGGCCAAGCTGTTGAGATAATTATGTAATGTGTACAATCTATTATGCATTGCTTGGAACCGTCCACTGTGCCTGATGTCGTTGTTTTAGCCCCCGGCATGCCATGCAGCTGAGCACTGATTACAAATTCCTGGGGCTTCGCGCTTTCCTCCGTTTGTTGCTGTTCTGTTCTTTGAAGCTAACAAAACTACTATCATGTCAGAGCCAAGAGAGCTGTTACCCTGGACAAAGTTCAACTGTGCTAATTATACTGATTTTGTACCGCGGATAATTGCACAAAAGAAGTCGTCAAAATGTTGGATCTTGACACAATAACATATTTCATATAGATTTATTTCGAGAAGCTTAACAATGTAATTGCATTTTGTCATTGAGTTTGATGTCTTTGAAATGACTGTAAACTAAACCACATCCCAAACAGCCTCCAAAATGGGTCTCTTATCGGTACCAAAATGTAATTAGGTGTCCTGTACTGTTCCATCTGCATCCAGCCTCATTAATTATTACTTTTCCCCAGCTTCAGTTACCCCTCTCCAGTTAACTATTCATGAACCCCTTAACGATTAACAATATGTTGTGGCCTGATCATTATGTAAATGAAGGGTGCTTTGTAAGAGATAATGTATTTTGCCACTTATCTGCAGCCATTGCAAGACAGGCTTTATCGACCTCCAAGGAGTCATGATTGGTCAGCGGTGATGCTCTACTTGTGGGGCAATTCATATCTATTTTGCCAGTATTTGGTCGTAAACTACAAGAATGCCAGGGTCCAGATTTCCAAAGGCATCTCAGCACTGAGATTCTCTTAATTCTCTTAAAGTTTATCATTGTCAAATTAAGATGATGACATTTATTTTCTTGTTATTTTTGATGCGTAACTTCTCTGGAATCAAGGTGAAGAACTTTAAAAAATGAAGTTGATCGTGTGGGTGGTGGTAACCTGAAAGTTAGAGAAACAGGCTTGTTGTAAGGCACTTAACTTGCACTTGCTCCAGTGTAGCTGCTCAGTGGCCAAGGGCAGAAGGCTTACTGGGCAGCTCCCTTGTGTGAATGTGTGTAACTGTATGAATGTGAAGCAGGGCATTGCTAGAAAGAACATGCTTGCTCAGCAAACCTTTCCTGGATAAATAAAGGTTGAAAAGATCATTGGGGCCACTGGTAGTAATAGCTAGTCAGGTTTAATTATGATAAAAGTCTTACTTATAGCATTTTAAAGTCCATAAGAAAACCACTTTCATGGTAAATGCGTAACTCAAACAAACAGCAGACTTAACTCGCACCAAAGTAAAATCACAGATATCAGCCACAGCCATTTGAATGTCTTTAACTAGTTAACTCCTCAGTGATGCCAGTATCTAAGGTAATATACCCAAGGCCAAATTGATTGTATCAAGGGTTTTAGAGCTACAAATATATGGATAGGCTTTTTAAAATCCTTCATCTATAATCACAACATCTTGTTGTGGTTGGGTTTAAGAGAATAGGTTGTTGTAATCTGGTGTAAGCTGGTCTGAGAGTGCTGGAGAAACATCAGATTCGGATCATCTCTGTATTTTATTGGAATAAAGGTTTTTGAGAGTTTTAGGTCTACAGGACAGTGTGTCAGGACATTTGCTGCATTTAATGACTTACCTATTACTGACTAGCAATTTTAAGAAAAATAAAGTTCAATCAAACAACTCACATGCTTATTTTATAATAAGCATGTGAGTTGTTTGATTGAACAAATATTGAGAATAAATGTACATACAGATTTTATTTTTTTTAAATTTATATTTTATTTTGGTCAACAGTCACAATGACTGCTGACCATGTATTTTTCAAACAGAAAGCTGACTTAAATATAAAATTTAGCTCAGCTTGCTGGCATGAAATCATAGGTTACAGTTTTGGTTTGACATTAAAGAAAATCCATGAGAGCCAACATAACAAGCATGAAGCATGAACCTCCTCTTCATTATCTCAGTTTCATATTTAGGACAATACAAAGCAAGTGAACCACATTTAGAGAATAATATCAGCATTAGTGATAATCCAAAATCGGCTGTACTATGAGGCATTAATCATTATATTATGCTGCAGTAGATGAGGAGAGGCTTCAGGTTCAGTTCTTTGTTTGGGCCAATATTAAGTTTTAAATTGACATATTAAACTAGAAAGTACATTTCCTGTAGAAAATGTGAAGTGGGGTAGCTTCGTGCAGCCTGAAGTATTGCCTACACAGCTCTGTAGTTACTAAGGAGTTGCTCTTTGTTTGCTAGGGTGTCCTAGATCAGGGGTCCCAAACCACCGTGCAAACACCAGCTGTGCGAACCCCAGAGCAGAAGTAGAGGCCAAATAGTAAAAGCAGAAGTATTAGAAGCAGTAGAAGCATATGTAATAAAATCAGAAGTAATAATAGTACCAGTGCTGCTACTACTACTAATACTACTAGTACTGCTACTGGTACTTGTACTACTACTACTACTACTACTACTACTACTACTACTACTACTACTGTTACTACTTCAACCATCAATGTTTATGAATACATAACAGCCAATCAGAGAGGTGAGTTGAGATGCTGAGAGGACTCCCTAACTAGTACAAACTGCAACTGTCAACATGTATTGTGTAAGTGAAAACAATGAGGCATTCAAAGGTAAATATTTTGTAAACTATCATTGGTATTGCTTAGATGTATTGCACAGTCAACTCTCACTCTCTCAGTCTCCCCCCTCACAGACACGCAC
>CABFOQ010042024.1:0-17519 GCA_900660455.1 Gephyroberyx darwinii
GCAACAGTCCCACGCAATCATTACGGTGACGTTACGGCAAATTATTTTGCCAGCCGCCACGCTCGGGACGAGGTTCCGTAATTCAAATGAGACAGACCTTGAAATTGACAGTGCTATCTGTTCCATGATGGAGCCTTTGTCCCCTGTTGATGTAAATTTATGCCACTCGGAGGCTTTTCAGCACCCCTCTTCACCCAATAAAAAGGCCGCGAAGTTTAACATCCATCTCTCTATGGCGCTACTCCTCAAAGTACTTTCAAAGTGCAACACTTGCTGCCAGAGTTGAATAGAGCCCCGAATTGTCAGGAATAATAGAGAGATGGCTTTTAGGTCTATAATTAAGTTGTGTTATAAATGTCACCCATCCAGCGGGATGGAATTCATGCATACATATTATTTCCCCGGGAATTCAAAATGCGCTTGAAAGCAATGCAATCTCTTTTTTTTTTTCTCTTTCCTTTTTTTTCTCCAACTCATTCTCACCCATCACATTCAAAAAAACTCAAATGTGCACTATAATTTATGAGGCTGTAGCACTTCCAATTCTTTTGAGATGTAGTGCTCTGGGTCCCTGAACTTTTTTATTTTCTAGGTCAGGAAAAGCACGGCTACACATCTCTGTCTTGTTTCGGTGGCGAATTTAAAGACCCCGTGTGCTTGACATGACTTTCTCATAAATGGCGTGTGCCAAGCACAGCAGTTTCGGTAGTCTCTCTGGTTGGTCTGAGCTGGCAAGGGCACTGAGACCCTGGTATAATGTCTGACAGCCTTGTGAGGTGACTGGTCATGAGGGAACCACCAGCAAACTATCCTGCCCTACAAAACCACAGGCCTTTTAATACTAGAACAAACTGTCCCTTATTATTTCAACTACAATGGTTAAACGCTTTGTTCCTTCAGAGACAGACTTGGCATTCAGCAGGTTGTCTCATTTCAGTTGGACGAACGGAGACCTTTCCTGTTTCAAATCAGAGGGGCGTTCCAGAGAAGCTAAAGTGTGCTAGGGGGCTGAGATGGAATCAAAAGCCTTTTTGACTTTTCTGCTAGCCGTATTTAGTCCTCTCCTGCTTTGAGGGCATTCAACGCTACAGAAAGCACATGGCCTTTATTACTCATACCATTTCCACACAGACAACTTCATCAGTTGTAATCGCATAGCATTTATTGTGCTGATGGAAAAGGGGATCGTCTGGTAAAGGTGGAAATTGTCCTCCACTGATTGTCCACTTACTGCATGTCCTTTAGTCCCATCTTTTTGATTTGGCCAGGAAATTATTCATTTGTATGTCTGGGAAGCAAAGCTGACTCCTGAGATGCTGAAGTGGATGGGCCGCTGCCTGGCCCAGAACATCTCCTGAGTCTATCAGCGATTGTAATTTAAATGAATCATCTCGACTCCAGCAGGACTAGATGATGAATAAATGTATATGAACAAATCTAACTGGCTTGTTGAAAGCTTTTTAAATGGGTATCAGCAGTTCTGGAGGAGCTGGGGTCAGAACTCAGGGAAAGCCTGTCTGGTTCTATGACATTGGTCCTGTTCGATTAATGAAAAAGGGGCAGAATTAATCCAGGAGTTTGTTAATTAGGTATCTCTTGACTTAACACATGAGCTACCTGAAGGCAAGGATAAGAATAGGACATAACAGAATACCTTGTGAAGTCTATGACGACCATAAAGCTTAGAGAAATAGCTCCTGTTTAATTTAATGGGGGATTTGGAAAATTACTGCATTTCAGTTCCTCTGTATTTCGGTTCAGTAGCTTTCTCTTTATGTTATAGTGGCTTTTCATCTACCTTTATTTTACTCTGGTACACTATTTAATCTTGTGGTCAGAAAATGTATAAAGAGAACGCACAGCCTTCCAAAATACATATTGTGCGTTTTTATTATCTACTTGAATCTTTAATGCCATTTGAAATGATAATGCAATGAAGCTCCTGAACACTACGCCTGTTCCCTTGTCTTCCAGACAACTTTTATGTTTACTTTTCCTTTTGTGCATTAACTACACAACAGATTTAAAATGATTTGAATGCCCCTTGAGCAAAGACCCCCCCCCACCCTCCATCTGAAATTATACGCGAGCAAAGATTCGGTTAGATAGGCAGATTATAATACTATGCCTTTGTCATCATAATCTCTTTTATGAGTGACTGCACACAAATCACAATGTGTAAATATTAAACAGATTAATAATCACAAACAAGTCAGGATAGTAAATGCCTTGGCTCCATGCTCCGGAGTGGAGGGGGTGGAATTAGAAATGGGCGAGGGACAGGATGTTCCATGCAGCTAATGCCTTCACTACAATTAGACTGATTTATTCAGAGTTATGCACTGAAAACACAAATGGCAGAATATATTAACAAACTAGATAACATGAAAACAATGGTAATGAATGTGTTTTTTTCCCACCATATTCAAGGCCAGCTCCTTGATGTTTCTCCCCCCTCCCCTCCCCCTTTCTCTATTTCTGTGTTTTTTCTGGGTATACAGGCTGTGCCTTTGTCAAGTTCTCCAGCCACGCAGAAGCACAGGCCGCCATCAACAGCTTGCATGGTGGACAGACCATGCCTGTGAGTACTACACTTTGATACACACTCCTAGCATTGTCGCGATACCAGAACTTTAACTTTAACACCAATACTTAGTTTAACATTTACAAATTTGGTAAAAACAAGAAAAATGAACCAATCAATATACCACACTTGACTTTGCAGCAACTTTGCACAAAGGTTTTGATGTTGGTTGGGTGTCAACGCTGTAAGCAAAATAGCATCATATTTTGCCCCTCGCACCTTTTTTGTCAACTAGTTTGGGTGCACTGGGATTCAGTTGAAGATGTGGACTGTTTGATGTTGCTCCCTTGTTTTCAGCTGCTGAATTTTGTGCTGACTGCTGCAGTCCGGTGTCAAGAGCCAGACGGCAATATGCCAATATTCTTCTTCTTCTTTTAACTATTCCAATCCACAAGCCGTCTGCACATATATGCCCTCTGGAGGTGACGCTGAAATAGAATTTCAGTTTGCAGGACTCATTTGGTGAAAAAACGAAATGTTTCTAAAATTCAATATTGAGTTCAATGTTTCGCAATGGTATTGAAGTAATGTTGAAATTTTGGTTATTGTGACAACGCTACTCATAACACACAAAAACACAATCACACACACACACATACACACACACATACACAGACAGATATAAGCACACACACACAAAGGATGCCAGAAAAAAAAAAAATATATATATATATATGCCAAAAAAGCAATACAGATCACTGTCGTCACAGCATCACATTTCAAAGCAAACCAACAGTCCACAGTCTCACATACATTCTCACCGTGTATTATCGCACACAAAAGATTCCCACAGTCAGCATCCGCCACCTTACAGCGCACAGCTGCACACTCTGTATCTCTGTCTTCTCCCTCAATATCCATTTCCTTCTCTCACTATTCAACTACCTTTTCAGCTCACAGATAGAGAGTGTTTACATTCACGGTCTTATAAAGATATGATTACCGTGCACAGCACATGAATGCTTGAATGTGTCCTAAGGAAACATCGTATAGCATGTGTCAGTATGATGTCATTAATGTATAAAGGTTGGAATTGGAGTCGTGAGATGCTGGAAATACAAAAAATAAGCAGATATCAACTGCAGACGTAGGAGAAGATGTTATGTTTGAGTTTGATTTTGAGTTTATTTCCATTGTTACTTCCATACATACAAGTTCTACAGAATGCATATTGCTAAAAACATATGAATTGGGACTGTGAAATTAATATTGAATGAATAAATACTCAACAATTATTTTGAAATTACTCATTCTGAAAAAAACGTGATGCCAGCGGGTATGGTGGCATTCCTCAGTTGATCACTACTTGTGTTTTTTTAGTGACACTTCTGTCTGCTTCAGCTTTATATATTTACATTTTTACAACTATTTACTTATATACTTTTTTATATAGTTTCAAAGTGCTGTCAAAGAAGTCAAAGCAAACAGCAAAAGCAAGAAAAGCACAGTAAGAAATTAGGAGTAGGAGCAAGGCAAGAACCACGTATGGGAGGTCAAACAATTAATCAAAGGTCACCACATAAAAGCAAGTCTAGAGTTTTAAAAGCGATATAAAATATGATGCAGATTTAGTCAACCTAAGCTTTGCAGGCAAAGTATAGGAGCCTTTATTTTTTTCATCTAGACTTTGGAACAGCCAAAAAGAACCAATCTGGCTCACATGGGGTTAAAAGATCTGTGGTACAGTTTGGTGCCAGACACATTTATATCAGTAAAATCAATTCTGAAACTAACAGGCAATCAGGGTGATGTGATCTTGTCTTTTTGTTCCAGTTAAAATCCTAGCTCCAACAAGTTGGAGGCTAGAGAGCGATTTTTGACTGAGGCAGGAATACAAAGTTGCAATAGTCTAAGAAGAGGAGGAGAAGAGATAAAAGCATGGATGACTCCTTCCCAAACACTAAATGTTTAAAATGGCTTTAATTTGACAATATTTCTCTGCTGAAGGTAACAAGATTGAGCAACTCTTTTACCTTCTCTCTTCATTGGCACACAGAGTACACAAGTGGTGAATCAACATGGTGCTGGGTGAGCCGAAAGGACTATTTCTGATTTGTTTTCATTTAGTTGTCAACAATTCTGCAACATCCGGCACTTTATATCTGTGAGGCAGTTTATAAGAGTGCTGATAGGTTTCATAGGCAGATAAAACTGTGTGTCGTCAACATATTGAATTTAAGGTATGTTTGGGGCTCATATGTCCAAGTGGAAGCAGGCAAATGGAGAATAAAAATTGACTGCTGAGGATGAGGATGACTCAAAACATTCTATTGAAAAGATAGGAGTTGATAGTAGTTTTGTCCCTGAGACCAAGCCAGTTTCTCCAGCAATCTAATAAAGTGGTAGGGTCTACAGTATCGAAGGCCACACTGACATCTGAAAGAATTATAACGGCCAGCCTCTGCTGCCGAAAGAGGGTCACTGGTAACTCTGCAGAGAGCAGCCTATGTGCTATGAGGTGCTCTGAAACCAGATTGGAATTTCTCAAAAATATTTTAACTTATAAAAGATATTACTTGAGCTGAGAAAGCTTTTTTCTTCCTTGGATGAAAAAGGGCTGTTTTGAGGTGGACCAGTAGTGTGCAGGAGACGAGGGGTCAAGACTAGGTTTCTTAAGAAGAGGCTGAGCCTGAACCACTGCATGTTTAAAAAATAAAACTGAAATAGCAGTGGCCAGAGAGCTTCTGAGAATAGATACAATTCTTGCACTGACTTATTTGAATATCTTTTTGAGAAACAGTATCTAGGGGACAGGTGGAGGACTTCATACATTGTCTGTTCCAGGACCGGGGGAGAAATGGCTTCAAAACAGCTCATCACAGCCAAATTACTAACAGTGACAGATAGTGCCCTGTCAGAGGGTGCGATCTTATATCCTCTACTTTTGTGGTGAAGAATATTACAAATTGTTAACACTTTTCAGGGGAGGCTTCAAAGCAGTGACTAGAAGAGAGGATAACAACTGAATCAATAACATTAAAAAGCAACCTAGAGTTATGATGACTCTTCAAACTAAGGTCAAAGAAAATGCTATAATTTGCTAAAATATCAGAAAATGGTTAAGGGTGCTCGTCATTAACCACTTCAAGATATTTTAGCATTAAGTCTTTAGTTAAATCTTTGGCTTTTCTACAGTTCCCTCTTCTTGAGTGTTATCATGTAGCCTTGGTAGGCTAGATCTGAAATAATTTTATGCTATTTATGCTAGTTATGCTAGAAGCATTTGTTCTGGTGACTGTGGTGCAGATACACAGAATATCACAGTACCGGCCTATGGTGAGAGGACAACAGGACAGTGCAAGATGTACTTCCAACAGTGGACAATACATATTAGTCTATACATCCAGTGCTCTATAGCTGTGTGCATTCGATTAGAGTGGCATGTAGTTTGTTTGTGTGTGGTGAGTAGGCAATAGTCTGTTGGTCCAAGAAATAAGAAAGTTATGAGATGCAGGAAATACATTAGTAGCATTAGTAGGTCTTCATTTGGTGTGGTTGATGAGTGAGGGCAGTAAATCTGCAGAAAAATATTATAGAGAATACTGACCTATGCTATTCTGCAGAATAATGTAGTGATTTGTAGTATGTTCATTAGAGAGCAGCAATCTTGGTAATTGGTTGATATAACGTGTTATCCTGCTGTATTCATCTGCTGCTTCTTGCACACAACACACTGGGCGTCCTCCTCATTATTAGACTTCCTGTAACTCTTGTCAAACTGCAGTTAATTACAAATTGGGTATGCTTGTATCTGGCTTGAAAAAGGCCACCAGTGAAGATGCTTTAGTAAAAGAAATGATGAAATATGAAGCATCTCCATGCCAGTGCTGGGTGTGTGTGCGTACCCTACAGCTGCACACACTTTCTGGCAGACACCCGCACCTTCACACACTCCACTGATGTTCCGCAATAAATATTTACGGACACTTTCTGGCAGCCAGATAGTGTCCTGGAAGCCAGATGTAATTTACACATCTTTTTGATGCCGCCTTATTTTGCATTACATTGAAGTAGTGAGGGAAAGAAATAAGTGGTGGAGTCACTGTAACTTTATGTGTGTTTGTTGTGCTGTTGTCCCCAAACTTTTTGGTATGGAGCCACAAGGGTCAACATTTAACGTAGGCCATGAGCCAAAAGTAATCATGCTGCACACTAAATATGTAGAATTATAACAAGCTTCTTAGGTTCATTATAATCAAGATACTTACCTTATATTCACAATATCTTTTGAACTTGATCGAATGTAGAATACAAACACATTCAGAATATTTCTATTTTTGGACCTCTTTGGGGGTCCTGTATTTTTGTTATCTTGCCGAGGGTGAAATTTGGCCCATTCGGCCCTACTTTTAGTCTTTCTGTATGTTTGTACTCTAGCCCAGACCTGGCTGCACTGGGTCAGGCCATAGCCAGCCACCTGAGGTCTGCAGCAGATGAACTGTCCAAGGCAACATATGGAGCCACAAACAGACCCGGGGTGGATTCAGAGCCATCCAAAAGTTCATTAATAATCTATATTATCCATATCTCTCTCCCTCTATCCCTGCACCTGTTCTCCTGCTCTCCCCAAGTCCAACTCCCACTCAGATTAATAGGCAAGGTGGCCATTAGTACCCAACTAAGGCTTGGGTACCGATGGGGGATGCAGTTAATTTGGATAATATCACTGCCACATGTCGTCAACAACAGACTAACAGGAGGCAGGATTCAGAGAGTCGGCTGCTCTGTTCGCTGCCTGCTGCCAGCTGTGGAGTCTGGATGATCCTCGAACAAAGAGCCCCGTCTCTCCCTCTCTCTTAATGTTCTCTCTACAGCATCTGTGTTACCTGGCACACGCACACATGCCATAAATAATACCTGCACCAAAATACACTGGACCAAAATGAAAGGCTTTAATGAAGCTAAAGGGTGAGGGATGCCACCGAAGGGCATGGGCTGATAGATCGGGTCATAGCTTTAATTGATGCTTATTGCAGATTGCAGGTGCCCCCAAAATTAACTTAAAAGGTGATTGGGCCCTAACAGGCGCTCTCACTGGTTCAGCTGTTGAATTAAGGCTGCAGAGGCACAGGTGGCAGGGCTTCAAATGGCAGAGCCGGGGGCAGGCAGACAGCACCCAGCAAATTGCAGACATTGTCATGTTCGGTGTCACAGCGTGGCTGACAGGGCCTGTGGAGCTCACCGGTGTTGGCAGCAACAAGAGTGTTCATGTGTGTGATACTGGAGCTCTGGATTAATGAGAGATAAGACCAAGCTAGCGAGCATGTCAATGTAACACACACCTCGTCAAACGCCATATGAAACTATTTCAGAATCGTGTCAGCCCCGTAACTGACACACTACATGGAGTTTTGATTTTGCACGATACATATATCGTATATTATTTTGAATATAGCCAGTGATGTACTGGCCGTATTCAACACTATAATGAATGACGGTATTCTTCTTCTGTGTCTTTTGAGTTGATGCAGTGTGCTAGGCAGCCCGCAGCAGCATGTGGTGGACAGTAAGGACCGACCAAGACAGCATCCTCCACTGCTAATGAGAGCCAGTCCTCCCATGAGGCTGGCTGGGATGTAGTGAGGTTCAAAGACTCGCACATCAGGCCCGCAAGGGGGTCTCATCCAATTACCGGACAAACTTGTTATGGTTTATTCGATAATTTCATTACTGATTTTCTATTAACCCGTTCAGCGAAAATGAAATGTTTTGAAAGCTGATGCAACTCTTTGTCGTTTAGAAGAAAGTGGTTTGATTTTTGCTGAGCATGAGAGAAACTAGGTTCTCACCACATTAGTTGTTGATCGTTAGTATGCTTTCCAAAATGACAGTTTTCCCTCCGATGTGTGCCTTGTAATATTATGTTGCCGTAAGCTTCTTTAGAGGGTGGAAGATGAGTGTCTGTTTACCTTTTGGTACACACTTAACACCAGTGTCTTTGTATCGCAGTAATGCACTGATAAAAGCGTAATGCCGTTTCACTGGTGTAGCTCAGTTCTAATCCCTCAATTACCGTTGTGTATTTTCCTGCTACACATTTTGTGCCCTATACAAAATCCAATATAGGAGATTTTCGCAAGTCAAGTGTGTTGTTCAAGAAATTAGATTAGTTTTTGAACCCGTGACAAATTCCTTAGTTGTACCTGTCAAAAGTGAAGGCTCCCTGTTGGCCCTTATCAAATTCACCGAATTCATTTTCTCTCCAGGTATAGGAGTCATGCTGGTGGAGGTTATTATTCTGTTTGTTTGTCAGCTTGTGATTTTCTGCCACCAGCGAGGAGTGGCTGCTTTGCATCCAGCGCCCGTTGTCTCCTGCCACCTGTTCCTTCATTACCTGGCCACCCTATTACTCTTCCTTTATATGGATGGAAACTTGTGATCCCCAAGGAAGATCTCACTCTCCGAAATCTCCGATTGGGCCTTGGATGCAGACAAAATACATCAGGTTTAGATTTGAAGATATGAAATCTCCTCTTCTGACAGGAGATATTCTTCTACAGGGGCGAGGATAAGAGGAAATTCTGTTTTTATTTTAGAGGGGATATTTAATCTTTCATGCTATGTAAGTCAGGAATGGTGGGCTCTGAATGAGTGGCAGTGCTGACAATACTTGCAGGGGCTGTCTCAGTGTTTTAGTGCCATGGCCCATGCCTGTGCAGACGCTGCAGACTGGGTCTCCTCCCCTGCTGCTGTCTACAGTGGAGCACTCTGCTGGGAGAAGCCAGTCCAGGCGAGAATCGCCTCGTCTTGAGACATGGTGCAGTGAGTACAGGCAGCCTCGGGCTCTCCCGGTCCCGATGCTCATGATGCATTCTTCATGAGGTATTAAATGAATATAAGAATACACAGATACACACAGCAGAAAATGAATGTGATCTAAATGCCAGGCCCCTGTGCTGCAGGCAGGCTTGAGCACTGCGCTGGAGGGACATGTTTGCTCAGCGCTGGCCTCATGAAATCCGACAGCCCAGTCCCTTCCACCGGCCCCACAAAGTTGAGAAGAACTGAGAAAGGTCAGGAGGTGGGATGGAATAAAATTAGAAAGGGGAAAACAGTGTACCGTTAACGCCACTGCTTTGGAGTATTGATTTAGCTAATTGAAATGGCATCTTGGGAGAAGCACCAGATGGGTCTCCTTTGGCCTGAGGTGCGGAGCTGGCTGGCTCTGATAGGATCCCATCTGAGACGCACTGTCCCTGGGGTCCATGCTGATGCCTTCCTTCATTCCCCAGCCTCTTTCTCAGACTTATCTACAGCCAACACATTGTCTTGGTTGTGTTCATAGAATGATTATGAAACCCTTCGCAAATGATTTCGTACAATACTTGCAAAAACCTCAGAACAAAAACAGCTCGTCACATGTTTTCCACTCTCGGTACACCTTTTTAATAGTACTGATACGTTTAGATAAGAATAAAAACGTGGTTGAGGTGAGGGTTAGGCTGAAAGAAAGGGTGACTTTGTTTAGGGTAATATAACAAAAATCACTGTCTCGGATTTAGGCAAGATTTTGTTGGTTTGTTGTTGCAGTTGTGATTAACCAACCCACAAAGCATGAGACCACCCTGGCGTATTGCCCCCTCAATGGCATGATCACTTAGCTGTTACTGTTTGAATTTTTAAAGTGCTTACAAAAGTAGGACGCAGCGCTTTTCCTGTGAATTGTTATGAATTACCATAAAGTCAGGCTGCACTAAACTAGGATTGAGACTGTGTTTGCTGACTGACTGAATACACACACTCTCATACAGTGTAGTTGCTATATTCCGCTTCACAGGACTTAAGTTTGTTTGTTTCTATGATTTTCTGTTTGGATAGCTCTGCTTTAGTAATGTGCCTCCTGCGAGTAGTATTAAAGCTTGTGCTCAGGTTTGGAGAGCAGCTTAAAGGCTTTCTTGGGCTAGGCATTTTTTTTTTTTTACATTCTCACACACAGACACACACGTGCACACTAAAAAACAGCTGTACACACACAAACACTCACTGGTCAGCCTCATCTTTCTCTGTCACTGTGTCCCCCTGTAGCTCCCTCACCTTTTTGATTTTTGCACCCAAAGAAAATATAGTTATCTAAATCAAAGCCTGAATTTGTGCTGACCCATGTCAGGATGAGAAATTCTATGAAAGATGAATCCAAGTTGTGATTATGGAGTCCTTTTCTCCCCTTGTCTTTGCTTTTATGATCTTGCTAATCATATCCTGACTGCCCCCTGGCTGCCTGTGTCCTTCTGTCCTGGTGCTGCTCCTCGCTCTTTCCCAGCATGCACTGCCTGTAATTAAATAGGAGCCTGGTCCTCTTGACAGTGTCTGTGGCTGCTTTCTCTGCCTGGCAGCCCCCTCACCCTCTCTCTCTCTCTCTCTGTCTCTCTCTCTGTCTTTCTGTGTCTCTCTGTCTCTCTCTCTCTGTAGCTATCTATCTCTCTGTTTTTCTCTCTCACAGACACACTCTCCCTCCCTCTCTCCTTGCCTGGACGTCACATGAGGAACTGACTCTGGTCTCTGTCTCTCAAATGATTTAATTGGATGCAAACTCAGGAGCACGGACATCAATACGGAACTATATCTGCCATAAGGCAGAGCCATTAGTCAATACTTCGCCTTCCACATGCCGAAGGCTTTTGTCAGACCTAATTACCCAGTATTGTATTCAGTGGAGCTTCACCAGTGGGGGACTGGGACTCCTGTGGGATCTGGTTAGGATCACAGTTCACTCCCAGTGTATACACTGGAGTTGGAAAGTTCACAAAAGCAAATATCACTCACTATTCTCATCCATTTAAATCTGACAGCTAAATGACTGCAGTCATGAAAGACACATATTCAGTTCCACTGACCTGGGTTTAGAGATATTAGGTCTTGGAGGCTGGAGTGTTGTGACATGGGGTATTATGAATAACATGCTCACCACTGCTTTCTCCTTCATGGTGGTGCAGGGACTCAAACCCATAACACGTTTGCACTTGACACATACCAGCTCTACATCTTTTTTATTGTGTGGCATGATGTTTCTTGACACTTGTTTCCTTAGGGTAACACACCCAATTCTTTGAGAATTTGCACATATGTATTTGTATGTATTTTGACCGAAATATCAGCCACACAATAAAGAATGCAAATGTAATGTGTGCATCTGGCAACCTTCATCTATATCTCATCTATATCTAGGTTTGATTGATAGTGTCCATTATTTTCATTTACCTGTACACCTCCAGTAAAACCATTCCATTTTAACTATGGACTAGTCTGGCACATGTAACCATGTCATCCTCACACACTGAAGATAAAAGCTATGATTTTTTTTCCAATGAATATCTATTTATTCACTATGGTAATGGACACAAACTGTTCTGGCTAACAAACGAGCTCATCAGCTGGCTGGCCAGCTGAATTGGCAGGTGCAAGCTGCAAAACATTGCTGATTGGCAGTTACAAAAGTTATTATTATTAGTTGTCCTAACTTGTTGAAAGTTATGACAGACCAAAAGGATTTTACTCTAAGAAAAGATGAATGTGTCATCCTTATCTATTATTTGGAAAGCCATGGAATAAGTGGAATACACAAAAATACACAATACACAATAATTTCAACTGTAATGGAGACAAGCACCCTCCGCTTTGCATTGAGTGGTTCTTGGCTCCAGTGTCATACATGAGAAATGATGAACACATCGACGCATCATTGTGCTTTATCCTTCAATAACAGTCTTTGTCATGTGTGTTTGTATGTGTGCGTGTTTGTATTACTAAGTGTGCATATTTCACTAACCTTGTCCATGGTTTGCGTGTTCCTCTAGGGGGCCTCGTCCAGCCTGGTGGTCAAGTTTGCGGACACTGATAAGGAGAGGACCCTGCGCAGGATGCACCAGATGGCGGGGCAGCTCGGCATCTTCAGCCCCATGACCATCCAGTTTGGGGCCTATGGCGCCTACTCTCACGCTGTAAGTCTCAGCCCGGCGGGGGAGGAGACGGTGAGCTTTAAAAAAAGAAAAAAAACTGTTCTGATATGGGGTTTAAACTCACTATTTCTCCCACTAGGCATGCGACTGCTCCAGAGAACCAGCCTTCTAAGTGATCCACGCTATCAAAGCGCTGTTACATTTTAAATGTACAAAAAATGGTGCACTGCTTTTTGTATTGTGTCTTTTTTCCCTTTGTTTGTCCAGGGAAGTATGGCTTAGCAGATGTGCTCATATTCAGCAACTCATCTCATCACATTCATTCACACTGAACATTTACACCTGGGAGCATCTTAGTCCAACCACAGTCTGCTGCTACTGCTGACCACTGCACAGCTCCACTGGAGCAATTGGGGGTAAAAGCATTGCTTTAAAGGGCACTTCAACAGCAACAGTAGTTGTTGAGGAAGTGCATTAATCATTCACTTTCCTTCCTTGCCCAGGTTTTTCTTGTTGCTCTGTGGATTCAAACTGCCGACCTTACAGTCACATGTGTGCCTCTCCTATCAGCTACCACTGCCTCTTACATTCTTAAAGCTGGTTCATGCTTCACATAGAAATACACATAACAGAGTGCACATGGTTGAAATGACATAATTGTGTGCATGTTTGTGCACCACCTGAAATTTGAAACAGCGCCTCCAACCAGGATTGGCTGAACAAAGAGGAAACGGGGGTTACTTTTTTTGTTGGTCAGTGTGGAGAGATAAATTTTCCTACAGCGCCACTGAAGTACTGGAGTTTTCAGGAAGCATGAATGCCAAGGTGCACAGACGGCACGTCTACGGCTCCCACGTGTCTAGTCACACAGAAAGCATGAACCAAGCCATACACTCTTTACACTCCAGCAGAGCTGCACTTCACTATGAACGCTCCACACCGACCTACCCCCTACCTTGCCCCCGCCAACCCCCCATTCCATATTCACACGTGAAAGTCACCGCCTGAGTTAGGAGTTTGTGAGATTTTGCACTCACAGTAGCTAACAGCTCACCCTGACAGGTGAGAATCGCCCACTCACGCACAATCTCTGCCTCTCCACTCACTATGCCAGTCTTTCCCTTCTCCCCTCTCTCTTTCACACATACACACACACACACACACACACACACACCTACATATACATATATAAAACCAGTGTAAAGCAACCAGCTCTCTAGACTCATCTCACTACATTGCCTATCTGGTGGCAGTAATGAGCACAAGGCCGGAGCGTTGCAGTGTTACAGTTGCTGGGGAGCAACGCTGCAGGGCAACACAGGCCACTCTGTTCAAGAACAAGGCGGGGGCCAAGCAAACAGAGATGTGAGAGTAAACATGCTCTGGTCCTGCGGCTATTTCACCCTCCTTTCCCTTTCTCGCTTTCTCTCCATCCCTCCCGCCATTCCCCTCCCTCTCCCTCACTCTCTCCCCACTGCTCTTTAATCCTACAGCAGATGATGCAACAGCAAGCAGCCCTGATGGCCGCGACACAAGGCTCCTACCTGAACCCCATGGCAGCCATCGCTGCCGCGCAAATGCAGCAAATGGCAGCTTTCAATGTCAACGGTCTGGTGGCTACCCCCATGACACCATCCTCAGGTACACACACACACACACACACACACACACACACAATCACTGGCATGTGCACAAGGAATGCGTGTGTATGCACACACACATGCGCGCACACACGCACACATACATACACACACACATGTCTAGGACTCTCCATTTCTCACTGCTGCCCTGGAACATTTTCATCATTAGCAAGAATTATAGGAGCGGTAGTAATATATTAATTCAAGGCCTTTTTGCTTTTGTCCTTGTTACATTTTTTAAGATGTAGGCTCCATTTTCTGAGCTGAGGCTGACATTGGCAGTGTTGAATTTAGGAAGGGGAAGCCTTGTATTGAGTGAGGCATGATGGGAGATGATGTACAGCATTCCTTGACACTCATTGGCAGCCACATTATGCTCTCTCTCTCTCTCTCTCTCTCTCTCCTGTTATTTCTCTCTTCCTCTCTCTCCCTCACTGTCTCTGTGACACTGTGTTTTCCGGGAACAGAGCCAATCCGATGACTTTGGATGCAGAGTCCTTGGCTTATACAATATAAGAGCAAAGATGTGTGTGAGATAATCCTGGACCTCAGTCTGACCTATCTTCTTGGCCCCTGTCATGAAGAGCTTTGATGGCTCGACACTAAGCAGGCAGGCCGCCTGAAGGCAGGGTCGCCACGAATGTATTAAATAAAGTGGCTTGCCGCTGTACCCGGCATTTGTAATCCACAAAGCCTACATACGCCCAGGTAATGCCTATCAAACATAATCCTACATGACTTAAATGCCCTTCACCAGGATTAGAAAAATAATAATAATCTATCAGCACAAAAGGGCATTGACAAGGTGACAGGCTGGGAATGTTACCGCAAGGAGGAAAGTCTGCTGTTAGATGTAGAGGAGTGGGCCCCTGTGCCCAATCACATGCTTGTTCGAATTAGGTAGCATGTGAACGATGCACCCCGCAGATTCCGTAATGAATCAGTATCTATTTGCAGGCACCAGCACGCCCCCGGGCATCAGTGCCACAGCCGTGCCAAGCATAGCCGCCCCTATCGGGGTCAACGGGTTCAGCGCCCTCCCGCCTCAGAGCAACGGTCAGCCCACCTCTGAACCCATCTACACCAATGGGATTCATCCTTACCCAGGTGAGTCAATCAAGCTTCACTTCCATGCCAGAAAATAGAAATGAGAGAAGCTTTTGCAACATCTCTTGTTGGGGAGCTGTTGCTTTGACCTCGGCACTTTGAACTATTGTTCAAAAGTTGTGAAAGCTCTTTTTTATTTTACGCACTCATTACACCCATTTCTCATCTGATTTGTAGCATTTTAGTCTCGAGGATCAATCAAAGGTGTCTTTGGCAGATTTCTGAGCAGCCAGTCCCACTTTCATGATGAATCCATCAGTTCATCCATCAGTCCATTATGGTTAATTTGATGTGTCTCGGCCCCTCCTGAGCTACTTAATGTTGTCTGGGACTGATTCCTGAAGAATTGACATACACACTCCCCATTTTCTGCATTTTGCAAGGCAGCTGCAATGGTAATGAACTACAAAGCGGTTTGTTTGGCATGTTGTTAATATTTGATGCAAACATCTGGGGCAAACAGGCATTTTGAAGAACTGAGAGATATGACAACCCAAATTTCTCCTACTCCCAGTGTGATCTTACCCCTGATGGCTCTCTATAGCTTAGCCCCTTTCTGTCTTGCTCTCTAACATTCTCTCTCACTCTCTCTCTCCATATATTTCTTTTGTTGTCTCTCTCTCTCTCTCTCTCTCTCTCTCTCTCTCTCTCTCATTCTGTCATCTCTTTGTCTCTCCCCCTCTCTGTCTCTCTTTTTGTCTCTGCAGCACAGAGTCCGACGGTGACTGACCCTCTCCAACAGGCTTATGCAGGCGTCCAACACTACGCAGGTGATCTGTCTCTCCTAACTCCTCTACTCCCTCTTTCTCACCCCCCCCATCCTTTCCTGTCTGTCACATCAGTAGACACTATGGCAGATAGAGATAGCCCGGGAGGACCAGCCAATTTCCTTCCGGATTAGGCCACTTTACATTAGGATTGGAAAGGGATTTCTGGTTGACTTGATTATACACCCACAGAAAAATCTTAATTCCAAAAGTACACTGAGAGCAGAGGATCTGAACCTGCCATAGCCTCCTACATGACAGATGATATAGACTTCTCTTGAGCACTGCTTTCTGCCTGACACCAGCTCTCTTTAGCGTGGTGTAAGTCTCTCTCTCCCTGTGCTTAGTTAAATAGCACTCCGCTGCCCTTTCGCCATGCTCTTTGTGTGGCGATCCACCAGCCAAACGAACCCGGGCTCCAAGCAGTAATGCGGTTTATTTATGAACGTCTGGAGGACGTAAATGAAAAATGGAATAATGATTTGAGTTTTGTTGTGTCAAATATGAAAATGGAGATGTGAAATATTCCACTCTGGTTCTCCCTTTGCAACAGCAGCCTACCCTGCCGCCTATGCGCCAATCAGCCAAGCGTTCCCCCAGCAACCAACCATCATTCCCCAGCAACAGAGGGAAGGTAAGAGCGAGCAAGCGCGCCCACCCAAGATAAAAGGTGATAATTGCCATGTTCCATTCTAATGTAGCTGCGCTGCTTTGAATTAGCGAGGGAGGGAAAAAGCTGGCCAGGGAAAATGTGAGAAAAAGGCTTCCCATTTAAAGAGAAGAACATTAGCAGTGAGATGGAAAGTTACTCTGTCATTATTCAAAAACTGCACTAATTCAAACTTGCAGCGTTGGACTGCTTAATCAGTCCATTACAATGTGTTTAAGTGGTTATAAATATTCATCAGATTAATTAGCTGCATGCATAATCATTTATTACCATTCCTAGTTTAGTGTTCTTATGCCACAGCATTAGATGTAATAAAGCATAGGATATACTGTGATGGTAAATCACTCTTCTTGACACCATTTGTCACTCTCAATTATTCATCTATATGATTGTATGAGACGGCTTAGAGTGGCATGAATATTCAGCATAGGAACTCTGAAACTAAGTGTTTCCAACATGGCCTAGAGGAAGTGTTGGTTTGTTTACTGTTTCTCTGTAGTACAAGTGCATGCCAGGGTCACAGTGTAGTAAGAATGAATCGCAAAAAAGAATGAGAAAACGTCTTGTATAATACTGAGTGTAAAGTATGGTACGGCTGAGTGCTAACACACACGTGCTGATATGTGAGGTGCTTATTAATTTTACATGCAGGCCCATGTAAACACACACACATATCCACACATTTACATACACATGTGCTTGCACACACACAAAAACACACACACACACACCCACACACACACGCACACACACACACACACGCACACACACACACACACATGCACGCACACGCACACATGCACACACACACACACACACACACACACACACACGCACACACGCACACACGCACAC